>CM072887.1:11178530-11403627 GCA_037013685.1 Acridotheres tristis
ATAGACCTGCTGTAAACTTTTTTCAGCTGGTCACAAACAATGTCAGCTCAGTGCTAACTTCTCAGCTGATAATGAGAGGGGAGAGGTGGGAGGAAAAATGTCTGAGAGGTTTTCAGATGCTCCACTGAGCATCCTCCATCTATCAACAGAGCCAGTTCGATTGGGAAATAGTGAGAGTGAGTAGTGAGTGTGAAATTAAACACTGACCTCAGACTGACATGTTTTAGTCACATTCTGCTGGGCCTTGGTCTGATATACTGACTCAAGCAAGCGAGGTTTATATATTTAGTTTTTATTTTTATAGAGAATATTGAGGGAACCCCTACCATTGGGGAAGATGCTGTGTGATGCTGTCTGAAACCAGCACTTAGGCTGCAGATGTGACCAGATGTCCCTCTGGGCTGCTCTTCCCTGGACTTAATCAGTAGTATCTGCATTTTACTGAGGCATTTGTATTATCATGTGAAAGATACGGTTTCACAAATCTTCCTGAAACATAGATGTCTGACCATTCTATCCCAGGACTGAAAGAGAGGAAAAAGCACTGCTGCTGCACATGGTATGGTTAGTAGGGAGAGGCAGGGCAAGCAACAGTCTTGGTTGAATATCCAGCATGGAAAAATGGTCCCTGGGTCCCCCAGATACGTGGGACTGACTAAGTTAAGCCTTCCTTTCTCAACTCCTGTAGCCTCGTACATGTAACATAAAATCTTTCCACAGGGGGTCAGCATCTTACAGGAGATGCACAGGAATGGAAGACAAGCCAGTTTCTTACCCTCAGCAAAAGGAAGGCAGGGCCAAGCATCTGCCACAGCCCTGTTCCTTATCCCATCAGGTAATCCTCCATCTACTTCCAGGTGCCTGCTGGAGGAAGGTCTAATCCAGCCTGCCTGGAGCCTGCTTTGGTCACCCGGGCAGAAGGACACCAGAAGGACACTAGATTAGTGTCCCCTGGTCAGCCAGGGGGACTGAGGGGAGGGACTACATCAATCATCCCCTCAAAATCCTGAATGTCCACAACAGGTATTCTCTGGCAGGATCAGCACCCATTTTTGAAGCTCTTTTCCTGGGTATTTCCACTGCCAACAGACACCTCTCAGTCGTGGCTAGGTGTTATGCAAACTGAAGGAAGTTGCTCTAATTTCTCCCATCTTCTTGTCCTGCTTCTGAAGAGAATTGTTTGTGTAAGTCCAACGAGCAAACCCAAATGTATTTGCCCCTAGGTGGAGGAGTGTTTACAATGTTCACTGAGATCATGATAAAGATTGGGTTTGTTGCTATGGGATTTCTATCCACTCTGTAATAGAAAATGTGTTTTTCTCAGTAGCTCAGATGTGATGGAAACAGTTGGAGAGCTTCTGTCAGTTTTGTCCCTGCAAACAGAAATCCTGAGGCTGTGTAAGCAAGTGTGGGAATTGGGATATTGAAATATGAGCATCCTTGACCACTAATCCTCTACTACCTTTGTACCTGGCAGGTGCCTGGAGAAGCAGTCTAACCCAGAGACTGACAAATTGTATTTGTAGCTGCTGCAAATTTCTGCTGAAAATGTTACAATGAAGATATCTCCTTACATTTAGCTCTTCAGGATCAGATTAAAAAATATTAACTTAAATCAGCTGTTTTTCAGGATGCTGCCATAAGGAAAGAAGCAGAAACTGGATGTTATAATAGATTAAGACAGATTAATTTAGTGACTTTTCAGATCTCTGGTCTAATTGAAATGCAGCCTATTGTGCTTTTGTAGGGCATGGCCTTCCCAAAAACCACTGCTGACACATGCCCTGCTTGTAAATATTGGAGCTCCTGAACACAGGCACACCCTGCAATGGGTAGGTAAACCCATGCCTACAGACACTGAAACTGCCATTTCTTTTGATCCCAGTGGCGTTTAATCCTGGCAAACAAGCACCAAGTGGGAAACTGTCTTTATGCTGCCCCAAGTATGTTTCAGGGCCACGTTCAAAGCCAGCAAAAGTTGCATGTGCACTTGTGAAATCAGTGGATATCCTCCAAACCCTAGGAAATTAATGCCCAAAATTAGATGAGATGTGGAGAATTCCGTTTATGTAAATTCCTGGGATTGTGCCATGGATTATTAATACAGAACAAGAGCCTTATTCTAGTTGGCTTCTGGACCCCTCAATCTATTGACTTGCATAAATCTTATTCACTTTGGAATTGAAATTAGCTCCCTTAACTGCATCATCATAAAGAAAGCATCTCATTTTCTATAAGTCTCTTTTTAAAGGTGGACTGAGATGAAATAGCTGGTAACTCAAGCAGATATAAGAGGCTGTGTTGTGGCAATGCAAATGATGTGATATATGGCATAATTGGGATCCTTGTGCAGAAGAAATGAAAATCAGGATTTTTATTTTTTTGCTTGCTGCTTGCTTGCTCACTTCTAGGATGTTGTGCCAGCAATTAAGAACTCATTCCCTGTGGAGGTGAAAGTCTCCACTTTGATGCAAGACTGGAAAAACTGCAGATTGTCTAATCAAATGATAAAGATTGGGAAGGTGCAAATATTACTTGGGAGTGCTTGGCTGGGGATGTCATGCCTGTGCCTAGGTCAGGCATGGCTAAATTTCTCGTTTTCTGCTAACTGCCAGAGTTTAATGAGGTGGATGTAAGTGAAGACAAAGTGTTGAGTAAAGGATGGGAGCTCTTGATAGCATGACCCAGTGCTAGCTGTGGTGTTATGAGGACAGTGTCTGGGGGAGCCAAGATGTCCCTTCCAAGCCCTCCTGTGGGCTGTTCGGAAAACCTTTTTCCTTTTTAGAGTCCCCAGAGAGCTTTGCACACGATCCTTTATCTTCAGTGCTTGCTTGGGGTGATGGAAGGCTAAATCTCTTACTTCTCTGGAGGCAAAAAGCTACCAAAGAGCTGCTGAGCAGCTACTGAATAGCAGAAAGTTTGTAGTGATGCTTGTCTTCAGCTGCATCTCAGTCCTCAGTTACTGGATTTGGAAAAAAGTCTTCAGTAAGAGCACAGACAAACTCATGATTATTATTACCTACTCTTCAATTTAAGGAGAAAATAACAGATTGAAGGAATCTTTTTGGTTTCTGTGCCTAATGCAGAATGGCTCAACCCTTGGTCAGAGCTAACTCTGTGCTCTGAGTCCATTGCATGAGCAGAGGAAAAGTTTTTTCACACTCAGGTGTGAGATTTTGTCCTTTTTATCTGGATTTGTTTACCAGCTACCGTTTTCTGCGGATTTTGAGATCTGAGAGAACAGTTACCTCACTAATTTTAGTTAATCTCAGGAGTAACTTGACTATTATCATTATGTCTTACTTTTAATGAGTTTAGGGTTATTTCTATAGGTCAGTTTTGCTGGTATGCTCAAATTTTATTATTATGGAGTACCGTTAAAAGGTGGATAAGGCCATCAGACTGTACCAAAACCTAATAGTTTTTATAATGAAAGATGTCTAAGCATGGTGTCTGGTTACTTGGCTTTCCTAAGCTCGTCTTTCTGTTGCAGGGCAGAGCTCAGCAGAGGTACCAGTAGCTCCCAAGGCAGAAGCCGTCTATGTATCAAAATAACTCCTTGTTTGAAGGGACATCTCAGGCTGTGAGTGATGGAAAATGAGGTGGTGTTTAGAGCAAGAGTGGCAGTGACACCTTTTCTCCCTGATTGACTGCCACCACTCTTGCAAGGATGCACAAACTGCTGCCTGAACTGTGTTTATTTGTAGCCCTTCATAAAACCAATTACTCAAATGTCACAAAATGGTGTTATTATTAGTGCATTTCCTCCTGTATTAGCATGCCCTGAGCTCTTGAACTGTCAGGGCAGTAGAAAGCTCATGTCCTTTTACCAGTAATGGCACAAATCACATTTACTGGGCTGTGCTAAAGCTGAAGTAACATTTCTTCAAACTCTCAGTCCTGCAGGTCTGAACAAAGTGTTTTTGCAGGAGCTGAGAGGCTGCCAAGGAAAGACAAATTGCTCATCCTGGAAGGAAACGTGCTCCACACTAATCTGGCTGCTGCATAGTAACTGGGATGGTGGGGTGGTGGATGGATCAGGAGAAAATGGATTGCATGCACAGAGATGTCCATGGGCCAGGACAAATCGGGGCTCATCTCTTTTGTACTGGGGATGAACCGTTTCTTCATGTTTCTGAAGTGCCCCAGGCCTTGCACACAGGAGAGGTGATTGGGCTGGGGCAGTCCCCTGAGAGGCTCAGCCTGGAGAATGGATGGCACAAGAAGACCTAAGAGCAGATTCTCATTAGTACAGGGAGGTCTGCATCAATCTGTGACTCTTCCAAGGATGTGATAGTTGGTACTGTGGTTCTCCTGTTGCAGGCTTCAGGCTGTTGTGTGACTGCTACTGCTGCTCTGAGTCCTAGTGAGTGTTCAGAGTTTGTGACCTTCAGGATGAAATTTTGGACACCCATGTCCAACTTCTCCACATTCACCCAGAAGGCAAGCATGCAGGTCCACGAATCTCTATCTGTTGCAGGTGGTCTACTGCAGGTTTTGGAAGGTCTTTTGTTGGTCCTGAGGTTTATACCTTGTAAGGTTGACCTGTGGGTGTTCTCAGCTTGGTAGAGAGCCTTGGTGGAGGCAACAGGAAGCCAAACTGCTTCCCAGAGGGGACAATGTCCCAGAAACCAGGGTTCTAAGAGACTTGTTTTCTGGCTCTGCTACTGGCCTTGGGTGATTTTGGGCAAGTTCCTTCATCTTTCTGTGCCTCAGTTTCCTTAGCCTGTAAAATGGTAATAATAACTCAAAGTCAGGCTGGATAGGGCTCTGAGCAACCTGATCTAGTGGGAAATATCCCTGCATGGGGTTGGACTAGATGGCCTTCAAAGTCCCTTCCAACCCAAAAACCCGTTCTGTGATAATGTAGTGTTCCTCTCTTACCCAAAATAATAATCCCAGAGTCGTTTGGGACCTGCTGGTAGATGTAAATATTCACTGCTATGGTTACACAGGAGCTAAGCTCTTATTTGTTGGGGCAATTTTGTCAATATCTAACTTTTAATTTGTTCTGGCAACTGCAGAATAAACTGCCTCATCATAATATAATTTTCAGGGTTTGCAGAGCAACGTTTCCTAACTTTCTCTGTCTGACCCTTATGAAACATGGGTCATTTTACTACTTGTAGAAATTAATTCTGCTGTACAGTATCTGAATTTTTTCATCTACACATTTTCATGAAATGTTAGGATTGTTTTGTTAGGTAGTGCTACTGATGCCTCAGCAATTTCCAATGAATATCTGACTATAAATTGCTGAGATGCTTTCCCAGTGAGTTAAAAAAAATGATTTAGCATAGGCTTTGTTCGTTCCTCTTAAAGAAAAATAATAATTTCAGGCAGGGTAGGGCTCTTCTTTTCCATAAACAGATGCAGGACTTCTTTTTCTCCTTTTTTTTTCCTGTTGCAGTTTTCTTTTAAATAAAAGTTTTACACTGAACAAATTGCTAGCATCTGCTGTGCACATGAGAATGTACAATTAATTATCTCTTCTGTGCTTTTGCAAACTTATTCTAAGGATGTTTGAGTAGTGAGGAAGCAGGAAGAGCCAGTGAAGATTCACATTCCTCTTGATCTGGTTTGGATGCTGTCAGAAGGTTCCTCCAGTCAGGAGATGCTGTTGGAAGGGAGAACAAAGCAACACCCAGATGTGTCTTAGAGGGCAGACAAATAGAATCACAGAATGGGACAGGTTGGAAGGGACCACAATGAGTCATCTGGTCTAACCTCTCTGTTTGAGCAGGTTCATCCTCTAACACATTGCACAGGATTGCCTCCAGACAGTTCTTGAATATCTTTTGAATATTTCAGTAAGGGAAACTTCACGACCTCTCTGGGGAACCTGTTCTTCCTCATGTTCAGGTGGAACTTCCTGCATTCCAGTTACTGGCTTTTGCTTCTCATCCTGTTGCTCAGCATCACCAAGCAGAGCCTGGCTCCGTCCTCCTGGCACCCATAGAAGATGTATGCGAAACAGATCAATGCAAAGCTTCCAGGGCAGAGCCATGTGAGGGTAACGCCAGGATGGATGTCTCTTGGGTGGTGCAAGACCGTGGCTGGGGATACAGATCTGTTTTCTGCTGCACAGCTGATTCTCAGCCGGGGGCTGGCAGCTGGAGGCTCAGGGTTTCAGGCTGCAGCCCAGTAAAGAGCCTGGCTACACTGAGGATGAAAGCTGGAGAGAAAATTGGGGCAAGCCAAGAACTATCATCTTCTGCCACACCCACTGCTGCTCATGGGGCTGGAAATCCCTTTCCAGTAGAGCCAGTGTCACTCCATCCCCATTTCTTTGCGGCCCTGTGCAGATAGATACAGAGGGCAGGTTGCTGCTGTTTCCTGTCTGCCTCCTCCCCATCTATTATTTTCTGCTTTTCTTTTCAAAGACTGCATTTCTCATTCCTTTTGTTGGCTACAAATGCTGGTAGCTGAGGCTAGCTGGGAGTGATACCTCCTTGACACACTGCAGAAGCATCAGATGTTTAATTGGTTCCTCCACCATAGAATAAATTAACCCTCAGAGCCTCAGCCTTGAGTGCTTAATCAGAGGAGTTAAACATTCAGGGAACTGGATCACTTGATCTCTTTGCTTTGAAGTTTTTCTGCTTCTCCTTGATGAGCCAGACATGCTGACAGTTGTCACAAATCTTAGAGACCTTTGTGCAGAGAAGCTGGAGCTGAAATGTTTTTGTTTTGTTTTGTTTTTCTGATTGATTCTGGAGACTATCAGATAAAGAAGTTATTGAAAAATGGGAGTGGAGTTCAAGCTCTCTGACATTGGCTTTTCTTTCTGAACACATCCTTCTCAGCACAATTGTGCTTCCAATTTATGAAGAGAAACTATTTTTCAATCAGGACTGCTGGAAAACACAACCCAAGAGGAATTCACAGCCTTTCTACCTCTTGCTTTTCCCTCTCTGTTCCTTTTTGGCTGCATGTCACTCCTAAGCAGCTGCAGCAGGAGAGATGGGATCATGAATCACTGCCTTGGGGAAAACATAGATGTTCCTCTCATGTTGTTCAGGAAGGAAGTTGAGTAATGCCATATGCAGGTGTTAAGTGCAAGTGTGTCTGAAGAGTGAACCCCTGGCCAGCTGTAGGTTGGATCTGGCAGAAATCTTGGAGGCAGAAGTTTGACAGTGTGGTATTGATTTCACATGATTTAATTCTCGTCTTGATGAAAATATTTGGCCTTTGGACAATGGTGTTCTTAATTCTGCCCAATGCAGAATGTGTCAGGGTGTCAGCTGAGATGAGTTTGAAAGCATTGCTCCTCTCAGGCCTAGGGGAGTTTTTCCAAGAGCTTCAAGTGGAAGGCAGGTGGTTTGCTACTGCTTTTTGTTCTGAAGCAAGACACTTAAATGAAAAACATCTTTGATATATTAATTGCAAATAAATGATTACCAATAATAAAAGTTTTCTGCTTAATTCGATTTCAAAATTAAAACTGTGAAGTGATGATCCCATGTCTAAGGTGCCACTTTTGTTACAAACAGACATCCCATAATTCATAAACTTACTTACTTTGTGAAGGGGAAGAGGAAGCTTTTCTATCCCTCCCACCTCCTTTGATTATTACCTTAACCAGCCTTAGCTCATAGAAAATAGACCCATAGTGATGAATAGGGAATGAGATTTTGTTCTGCCTCTGGCTGTCATGCAACATTCATCCTTTTGAGGGATTTTTTTCTCCATCTCTGCAAGCTTCATGCACTAATGCTCTCATTTTATCGGCACAAACCAGAACATTTTCTGCAGGACAGAGTCCTTCAGGTCTCTGGCCCATGTTGCTCTGGGGAACTTGGTGTGATGGGGTCACTGCTGAGGTAAAATAAGTGCTTTATGCTATTATTCAAGTGCTTATTATACTTTGGACCCCCTGGATTTCTCTTGTTAAAATAGTTCATACAACTTTCAGGTTATTTAGCTCTTTCTATTATTCCTTTAAATTATGAAATAAAAGTCTCCTTTCAAAGAGAGGAATGGATGCACTTGCATAAAGAAAAGGTGAAATGAAACGTCTGAATCACTCTGACCTACCCAGTTCGACTGAACAAATTTCATGCAATTTGTGATTCACGTCAGCACCCTCAAAACCATGTTATTTCCATCAAATTGATGATGCGTCCTTTTTCCTTCCCGCTTCTAATGAATTACATTCTCACTGCAAATTGGATCATCCAGCCTTTCCACTGGAAGGTCAGGGATGTTTGTGTGGGTGGGGACTTTCAACAGCTAAAGGAAGGCATGGGTTCTTCTGTTCTTGCAGCTCTCCATGTAGTCCTGAATTCCCACAGCTGCGTGACTGCTCCACACTCTTGCACCTTCCCTTGCCCCTCTTCCTGATGTCTCATCTCTTGTGGAACCCCCTCCAGCCCTGTGGTTTCTGTCCCTGTCCAGTATTTCCAACTGAGTGCTGCTTCAGCTTTTTGCTCCACTCACTTTCAAAGCTGCCCCTGTGGTGCATCCTACCTGATAAGCAGAGAACAACGTGACTTCTCTTCAGCTTGCGATAAGGAAAGGTCTGAAAGTCAAGCCATGGATGTGCCTTTTGATCTCCTCCACAAGGAAAAATAGGGCAGTAACAATAATGCTCAAAAGGGAGCTTTTCTTCCTGCAGAGCTAATCAGGAAAGGCCCAATGCTGGAGAAGAAAGGGAAAGATAAAAAAGCTGGTCATCTGTCTCTCTTACAGCACCAAACTCATTCTTCCAGGAGCCCTTTTGCTGTGCAGCCATCTTCTGCAAAGGTAAAAAAGGCTTTTCTTCATTTTATATTAGATATGGGCCTTCAGTTTAAAAACCCCCCAAATCCTGGGTATTTTATAGCCTAAGCTGCCCAGGTTTTGAGTCATAAACTCACCTCCCTCAGCTGGCTGTGCAACGTGCTCCTGACATGTTCCTGCCGTCATGCACACGGCATTACCCATCCTCACACTGTCTAATGTGTGTGTGGCACTAAAACAGCAGCTGTAACACAATGTGCTACTTCCCATCTGTGGAGGTTGAAATCTTAGCAGCTCCACATGCCAAGGGTTGGGGTGTGGTTGATATCAGAGTCCCTGTTTCTGATCCCTGTGGGGATCAGAGTCCCTGATCTGTGCCATTACGGTTCTTGCCAAAGCTGAAGTTATGCAGATCTACTTTGCCCTATCTCTGATGCTCTCCAGGGAGCTGTAGGAACTCTGGACTGCAGGGGCTAGATTCAAGCATGCCAGAGTGCTCCTGAGCAGCTCAGCCATCCCTGATTTCTTCCTGCAAATGTTCAAAAGCTGGATTTCATTTCAACATACCAGGAATTGGTTTCGGCTCATTTCCTGCAAAAGCCAGCAGCATCCTGGCTGAACACTCAGGGAAAGCAAATTTAAGCATGACTACTCCACAGAAAGCCAGTTGTGAGTGATCTGTTTAATTTCAGGATTCACAGTGCATGCTGGTCTGGGAAGTGCCACGGATCAGGGAGTACAAGCCAGGCTCTGAGCTACATGTGAGTAGGGTGTTTACAGCAAACTTTGCTTGAGGAGCTGGCAACAGAAGGATGCAGTACTGAAGATGTTTGAAGATAATTTGGGATGGTGATGCCTTCCCAGTGCTATTTCCCTCTTACAAGGGATAAATCCTCTTGAGAGAGAGGATTTTTATCAAGGGAAGAGTTCCTGGCAGGTGACTTCATTATAGAATTACAGAACAATCTGGGTTGGAAGGGACCTTTAAGGACCACCTATCTAAATACCCCTGCACTAAACAGGGACATCTTCACTGAGACCAGGTTTCTCAGAGCCCTGTCCAGCTTGACCATGAATGCTTCCAGAGGCAGCTACAACCTCTACCTGTTCCAGTGTTTCACCATCCCCATCATAAAAAACTTAATTCTTTCTAGCCCAAGTTGACCCTTCAGTTTAAAGCCATTATGTGCCCTGTGACCTTACCAGCCTCAGGAAGCTTCCTCTGTGGCCTCCCTGCCTGTGAGGGGTAATGAGCACCAGGAGCTCTGAGGCTGTGTTTTGCCACTGTGGGTGGTGTCAGCTCTTCTATGCTGTGGTGCAGAGGTTCACAGTGTGGGCAACTTCTCCAGCTCCTCTTCTCTCTGGTTTTGTTCCAGTAGAATGAGCATTATTTTCCTTATTTTCTGGTTTCTTGGCTTCATGCAGGTCTAGCCCTTTTTCTGAGCAGTGGTGTACATCTTACCCTTGCTGCTGGTCATAACACTCTGTACAGTGCAGAAGATGATGACATGCCTGTGATGTGCTTGGCAGAAGCTGTCTCAATTTTATGAGCAGAATTCATTCAACTCATCAATCACAACCATGATTACCAATAGTACAAATCCATTTGACAGCAGCTTGCTCACCAACTCACCAGCTTTGTGTACCTGGTGCAGACTCTTTTTAATTATCAATGAAAGGGGAACTGTAATGATGTGGTTTCAGCTGCAGTAGAAATAAGCAAATATTTCTTCTTCTTTTGCACAGAACTGTTGGCCCAGCTCTTGACCTGTATTAATCACCATATGGGAACCCAAGCTCAGGCAGAGAGAGAGCACAGACAGAAAAAACACCTGAGGGAAAAGCCAGGAGAGCAGTGAGGTTAACATGCTGCACCAGATCAGAGGCTCATTCAGTTTGGTGGAAACCTCTGGAGCAGAATGGGTCAACTGTGAATTCAAACCACGGTGCTTTGGACTTTGTCCTGTTGGGACTTGAAGTTCTCCATGAACAGAAATTTTACCAGCTCTCTGGACAACCCATTCTAGTGCTTGAATATCCTTACAATAAAGTATTTTTCCTTAAATCCAGCTAGAATTCATAATTTCAGCTAATTTCTGTTGTTTCTATGGAAGAGGATGTAGTGGGGCTCTGCTTCCTCAGCAGTCTTCTGGTGGGTACTGGGGATGTGCTGTTTGCCTTTGGGCCAGGGTCACTATTTTGCCACTGAGTTTTGGTGTACTCCGGGTCACATCACCTCCCTGTGTTGACATTTCTCATCTCTAATGATGTCACAATGATGACACTTCATACAATATTCAGGGTTCTGTGCACAGTTTGCCTGAAAGGTTTTCAGAGAAGGAAAAGTCTCTTGTAGCTTCACAACAACCACCAGCCACTCCAGACTCTGGACCAGCATCCACAGCAGCTAACTGTGCCTCTAAATTTTTAGCTTTCCTTCATTTTAAGTAAATCTCACCAAGAGAGATAATTTCAAGATTGTTATATGTATATGTTCTTTTACAACACACACACTGTAAAATATATGTATTGTAAAATATTACCCTACTTAATAGATGGTTGTAAGTTGAAAAATTTATGTGGCCATAGGGGCCACTTTCTCCCAGAGTGTTGGGGGTTGAATTGTTCCCTTTTCTTTCTGTGGAATTTTTCCCATTGTTATGCTAAGTATTTGTGGCTACACCTTAGTAGCAATAGTTTTCTCTCGCAGGAGGGTGGGGGATAGGCGGACACCGGAAAAGGAAAGGTGGGACAGGGGTCTGGGGTGGGCTCCGGCTTTCGCTTTGTTCGTGGAGTGAAAGGAGGACGGCCCGTGCTCCGATCTAGCATCTTCCCCGCCATCCTAGCGCCAAGAGCCACTCTCCCTGCCATCGGACACTGCTCTGCTCCTCTCCCACTTCATCCGGACACTCTGCCGAGCACCACGACCGACACTGTGAGGGGGGAGTCGCTCCTCCATCCCTCTCACCCCTGGGCCGCTGCCGCCATCACCCAGTCCTCTTCAACTGCGCGGGACCTGCCCTGCCCCCACAGCACCGGTAACTGAGCGCAGGGAGAGGGAGCCTGCGGCCAGAAAGGGACTGGAACTGAGCTATACTGTTCTGTTTTTTTGTCAATTTTTATAGCTGTTGTTGTTTCTGCTGTTCTGCCTTGTTAGATATCAGTAAAGAACTGTTATTCCTATCCCCATATCTTCTGCCTGAAAGCCTCTGATTTGAAACTAAAATAATTAGAAGGGAGGGGGTTGCACTCTGCATCCCAGGAAAGGGGTTCTTGCCTTTCCTTAGCAAAATACCTGTCTTTCAAACCGAGACACATAGGTATAATATCTCCTTTTGACTTAAAACAGCAGAAATTGGTGATCACTTAACTGGAGGACCAGGGAGCTGACAGTAATTCCTGCCTGTCACAAGGTTTCACATTACTTTCTTGCACATCAGCTGCATTGCCCCAAACCTGCTCGAAAATTTCCTGCTTGCCTTACCCACAGAAAGTGTCTGGTTTTAATTCCCTATTGGAAGCTGTCATAATGAAAATTGCCCGAAAATTGAGAATTGTTGTGGTTGGGGTTCTTGTTGAGATGAAACAGGTGAAGAAACAGGAATGGCCTTTGCAAGGGTTTCACAGAGATGTTTATTTCAGCCACACGTGTGCACAGTCCCGGAGTTCAGAGGCAAAAGCAATGGTCTGGGGCTTTGGGTTAAATACATGGAGGTTTTACAAGGGTGTGGTTAGGATATAAGGGCCAACAGGGAACCAGGGTGGGAGTGACCAAAAGGCTGACAGAGAGAGAGAGGGCAGGGGGCTGTCCCAAGGAACAGATCAAGGGCTGTCTTGACCTGATAGAGACGGATTCTTTATCAAAAGGAGGTAACTGAGAGGCTTCTCCTATCTTTCTAACTGGGAGTGCTTTCAAGGTCTCCACAGAGAATGCTGGTGAAATTAAAATCTTTATTTGATTTTTGTAGGAGTATATGGAAATACAATTATTTGGTGAAATTGCCAGAGTCACGTGGGAGCTATCCTTCACAGAATACATCTAATTTCCCTCATGAGTCGGGCTTCCTTGTCATATCATTTCTATTGGGAAACCATTGGCAAAAAATATTTATTTTGAAGTCCTAATTAGTGCAGTTCTCCCCTCACCAACAACAAACCCCTTCAACAGAACAGAGTAAACAAATAACATTTCTTCAGAAAAGTGGATCTTGGCAAAAGTCTTAAATCATTTAATGAGAAATTCATGTCTTGAAAGACAGTCTAGATGAAAAGATAGATGAAAAACCCACTCTGTTAAAGTTATGTTCTGAAAGTTTTGTGTCAATTTGCTGAAACTTTAGAGTGAAGGCTCTCAAGAGGGGCAATTCTGAAGGAAAAAAAAATCAGTTTCTGTGTGAGTATTGAGAAATACTCTACAATCTGCTCAAATGACTGAGCAGAACTATCAAATATTTGTATCAAATCAATTATGAACAATGTAGAGATCCCAGCTTATTTCCCATGTCATTTCACTTCATTTGAACCAAGAAATAAGTTTATGAAAAGAATGATCAGAGCACCACCAGGGAAGAGGACAAGAAACAGAACCTCACTCACTGCATGAAGCCTTTTGAACAAATTGCTTAAACAATCTCAAAGGTTTATAAAAAAGGAGCATCTTTTACCCTGGGGGTAACTAAAGCACCTAATACAGTTGTATAAGGAAGAAGTGGACAGAAACTTGAAAATTCTAAAGAAAAGAAAATAAAAGGTTGGAGGGAGAGGAGGATTTGCTTCTCTTGTATTCCATTGAAATCTTCCAGGTAAGTTAAAAAACTTTCCAAGGCAGCAACATAATTTAACATTCACTGAAAAACCAGTAGGTCCAAGTGCTGAAAGGAAAATTGTCTCTTCCCGTGTTCACACTCCTACCTGCTAAGAACACACCTGAAGGACAACTCCTGGCAAACTCTTCAGTGCCCACACTTGCAGAAAAGGACAAAGACCTTCTGGTAATTTAAACACAGCTTTTCATTCCTCTCCTTTTCCCCCTGCCTGTGTATTTCATGACCAGGTAGATCAGTGCCATGCTGATGGCCATTAATACTGGCCCTGGGTACCAGCAGCAGATAAATCACAGAAAGCAGGGCTGGCAGGAATTCATAAAATCACTTGCTGCTACCTTTCCTCTGGGCAACATCAGCAAATTTGCACAGCTAACTTCTTAATCCCAACAGATTTCTCCCCTAGCAGTACTCCAGCATGGGAATTTTTTTCTCTCTTCGTTTGGGCTGGATTGAACCAAATCTCCAGAGAATGAATCACACCTCAGACTCATGGCTACGGGGAGGGAGAGATTACCTCTGACAATGAAGAGGCCCTAAGCCAAGGGACCTCTACAGTCTCTTGAGGACAGGTAGAGGAGAGAAACTCTTGCTGCCAGAGACACTGGACATCCTCAGGTAGTGTATCCCATCTTCCCTTAGGGGAATGATTTCCATTGGAGATCCTGTGCAGGATTTGTTGAGGAAGGTGGAAGTGCTGGAGAACAGGACAGAGAGAAGGGGAGAAATGTGAGGGATGGGGAGAGTGTGATTACGGTTTTCCCTCACAGTGCTTTGTGGAAATACCAGACTAGATACCATTTGACGCTGTGTCCTGATGTATAAGGAGCCCTTCAGTTTAATCCAGGAAGGTGGTACAGAGAACAGGCATCTCCTTTGGCAGCCCAAGTCTCTAGAGGTGGGAACTGCCGACAAGGGACAGCTCACCCTGACCTGGGACTGCCGCTGCAGCTCCCAGCTCTTCTGCTTCCTGTGCACTTGACACATGGAAATAGAGAGTAAATTAATGTTGTTGTTGAATTGAAGGGCTCCCTGATTCAATGAGGAGACATACCTCAAGTAATAGAGAAGAGATTTATGCCTTGCCAAAGCAGGCAGGAAGGAAATAATTCTGCTAGGCACAGATTGCTCCTTCCATCTACTACCACTGATGCAAGGCACCCTGGAAGAAATTCAGGCATCCCTGAAAGAAGAAAGGCTCCTTTCTACTGCCAGGGTTATTTTAGCAGCAGGTAGAATTGCCTCCTTTGCAACATTTATTTTCTCAGGTAATTTTACTACACGTCTCCGAGGCCACACTAATGTTCCCTTTTATGCTCAGCTAAGCAGCTGATTGATCCTTGCTGGAGCTCGACCTATATGCATGGGAGTCAAAGCAGCACCCCATAACAGAAAAATCAGCTCTATGAGACACTCAGCTCCCTACAGCCAGGAAATTTCTTTTCCCATCTACTCTGCCTGAAACTCCATCACTCTGACAGCAAAAGGATGGTGCCTTTGTTCCCTCTGAATTAGGAGTCCTGAAAGAGGAGATTTGGCATCTCTCCTTGTCTTGGCTTGCAAAGCAGGATGTAATCAAAAGTATGTATTCTATCACCATCTGTTAAAAACCATGTGGGGCAGTGTTCTTTATCTTCTCCATGACCCATCCTTCCTCTAGGAAGATATCTTTTGTTAATGGGCCATTGAGTCCCACTGCATGACTGATAAAATTACATCAGCCCATTGGGATATGCTCCAGCCATGGGGAGGAGCCAAGTATTTCCTTCCTAGGTAAAATCTGAGATCTGGAACATCAGAGCAGCCTTTTTTCCACTGGATTCCAGAGGAAAACTGGACCTTTCCACATAATCACTGGACCTTTGGAGGAAAACTGCATCCTTCTACAGGACCACTGCTTCAATAGAACCACATCTGTCATCCAGGAGGACTGCAGCCACCATTTAATGGGACTGCTACCAACACCCTGACTGATGGCGTTTCAGGTTGTATTCTGACTCTGTCTGTGGGGTTTTCTTGTTGTTTTGTATTAATGTATTTCTACTTTAATTTTCCTAGTAAAGAACTGTTATTCCTATTCCCATATCCTTGCCTGAGAGCTCCTTAATTTCAAAATTATAATAATTTGGAGGGAGCAGGTTTACATTTTCCATTTCAAGAGAGGCTCTTGCCTTTCTTAACAAATGCCTCTCTTTCAAATCAGGACACTCATTAAGCACCCTTGTTCTTCCCTCTGTGCTCTGTATGGTCAGAGCAAAGTGTGTCCATCATCCCCTGACTCCCACGGGGTGATGATGGGATGGCACACCACTGCATGGTCATAAGTCAGAAAACATCTCCTGACCTATTGCAGCATTTGTGGCCATTCCTAGCACTTATGTGCACATCACCGTGTTTATGGAGCAATGCACAGTTGTGAAAGCAGATGGTTTGTTTAAAAAAAATAGGAATGCTTCATTCAGGCGGTCAGGGAGAAATGACTCAACAGCACAACTGAATAGCCTTTGGGAATGCGCAGTTTTTAAAAAGATTTTCTTCATGGGACACAGCAGAACAGCCCTGTCTAGGGCAGTGGATTTAATAATCTTCAGTGGGATTTTTCAGAAGTGCCTCAGGTTTTCCAGAAGGAAATTTCTTATTCTTAATGACGTGTGCTGCTAAATTATTTAGGTGTCTTTGATAGTCTCCCCACTAATCCTAATGAAGGCCAAGTCAGGCTCTTTAATAAGCATAGTGATGCGGTCTGCACCATTTGGATCCTTGGTAGAAGTTGTGCTGCTCAGATGATGGGATTAAATGATTAAATCTGTATAGCTCCACTATGCAGAGAAAACAGTCCTGAATATTTCCATTTTTCCTTCTGTCAAAAAAGAAAAGACCTATTTAGTGAATATCCATCAAGGAAGGACAAAATTTGGATGCCTGACAGCAAAAAGGCAATTTTTACAGCAAATCCCACTGGTTTAGTGATATTTTGTACCAACATGAGTGAGGGGCAATGTTTATCAGCAGAGACTGCAAGTTTAGCATTTCAGATTGCAGCTCTTAATGCCCCTTAATTATTGTCCCTTAAGGTTCAGCACACACCTTTATTATTCATCCACAGTATTTGCACCTGGAGGAAAATTAAACTGGGATGTAAGGAATACAAATTTGGGGTTCAAGCACAAGGGGAAATTACATGTTCTCTGAAGAGTGGAGCACTTCTGCCCCTCAGTTCTGAGCAGAGAACATTCTAGGAAAAAGAAAGCAGAACGTACTTTATCAGCCTCTCCTGCAAAATACTGACTCTGCAACCTAGATGTTGTTGTGCCTGCTAAAACTGCTCAGTGGTCTTGACTGTGTTATCACCTATCCCTTCTACTGCTCCTGAAGGAATAGCTGAGTTCCTTGGTTGGCAAAATCAACAAAAAAGATCATCAAGGGAATCTGTACAATTATATCCTAAATGATTCCACAGTTCTTGAAGGAGGTCAAGCACAGATCATCAGGTTGTATGTATGGGAGGAAGGGAGCAGAAACCAGGTGATTTTCTGTCAGCACTTCCAGAATGCAGCATTACTGAGTGCATTCCATCTGTAGCTAAATAGGAAACTTTGCAGACAGCAGATTTTGCCATCAGAAATTGCCATGTTTTTTTGAAAGCAAATTCTTTTATGAGAATATGGTGGCTTTGATCTATATATTTAATGGGGAAAAAATGCAGCGAATTATTTTGGATTTGCCATTTTTTTAAAACAATGGAATGTGTGCATGCTGCACTTTCTGACCTTAGATGTCCCTTGTTTTGGTCTGAGAAAGAGAAACTTCATTTTCATGGTGGTGTATTTTAATCCTGCTTGATCTTCCACATGTTACAGAGCTGTTTTATTTTGACATCTATGGAGAACTCAACAATTAGCTTAAATGAGAAATTTATTCAGAACTCTCTGTGTCAGGCAATGTGGAAGCAGAAAAGTTAATTGTGGGCTATTAAACATAGAGATGCTCTTCTCCAGGAGTCAAACTCCCTGGAGCTGTCAGGCGAGTGGCTTGGGAACAGGGAGTCTGGCTTGCAAGGGGGTTCCTCTACAGGGGGAGGGACTAGGGGAACTTCCAGGGTCTGTCAAGCCCCTGGGAAGTACCCTCTTAGGAAAGGAACTTCTAAAACTGGGGTTGAAGGAGACAAAATGGTAGGACAAAAGTGGGATCTGCAGAGGAGACAGCTGGCTAAATTTTCAGTGTTGCCATTTGAAATTCCAGTCACTGTTGCTGATTCTTTTGTCCATCACCAAAATGGAATGAGAGCAGAGAATCATGAAGAGTAAATTTATTATATTGATCTTTCTTTTTTTTCATTTTTCTAATCCCATATAAAGGCATGACCTGCAACAGAGAAGCTGTCAGGCACCTGCTTTGACTCCCCATGGTAGCTGACATCAGCTTTCTTCCAATTATATGGGTGCTGTTTGGACTGCTCCGTGTTAAGATGGCCCTGCATAAGGTAGGACAGCAGGAGAAGGCCTGTTCCTTCCCTAAGGTATCCATTTGGAGATCTGAACCTTAGCTAAATGTGTGTGATCTTAATGAAATTCTTACCAGGCTCTGTCTTCCAAGGCCAGAACTCAGCTCTAGGATTTTAGTGAGAAGATTCAGTTGGTTTCCTATGGAATGAGAGCTAGCTCATGATGATGTGTTTGTGTACTGGCACAAGCAGAGCCGTGTCTCTCAGACCTGTAACTCGGAGCCTCACTTCAGCAGAATTTGGCAGAACAGTAGTGTTATAGATAATAAAGAGATTCAGCCGAATTGAATATAATAAAAAAATAAGCCATAATTTATTTAGTGACCAGGATACAGTCCACGACAGCCACAATCGCAAAGAACAACACCGAGGCCGGAATCGGCGCCGGGTGAACATGCCATGATCTGAACTCTACTGCTCCGGATTCCCCAATGTTCACAAAACTGCTTTGGTCAGTCCAGTTTATATACAATTTTTCCTAGCTCGGAGCAGAGATCTTTGTCTCCTTTCATCGTTTCGCATATTCATGTGGTTTTCTTTCTCTGCATTGGGCTGGACAAAACCATATTTTGGGAGACGATGAATTCTGATGAAGGCAGGCCTTGGTTTAGGGAAGCTGGTATTGAGATGTATTTTTTCCCCGATGGCTCTGTTTATCTTAATCGTGGGTGCTTGTTGGGAGCTCATTGTTTGGGTGTTCCCTGGACAGTTTCAGAGAGAGCCATCTCCATTGTAGCTACATCTGTTTACTTGTTAATCTGGGCTGTCCTGCTTTTGTTGGCTGTTACAATGCTGTGATGAAGCAATCTGTGTCTTTTTCGTCTGTGGTTCTCTTTTTGATTTCTGAGTTTTCTTTATTATTTTATACATACAAACATTGCTTATTCCACATTAATTTACAACTTTACATGAATTACATTATATCTTATATTACAGTAGGGAGTTCCAAGGTATTAGGATAAAGAAGAACAAAAAAATACATTGAAAAAAAAATCTTTACTGTGAGAGAGGTGCAACAGGATGCCCAGTGTGCTGGTTACAGCCGGGGGACGGCAGACTCACATAAGTTTTTCTCTATGAGAACTTCCTCTGTGAGCTGATGGGACCAATTGGAGGCTGGTTGGGTTGACAGCCTGAGAAACCAATTAGATGTGACAATTGATAAAAGATTTGTGTTAATCACAAAAGCATTGGGGTTTGCATAAACCAGAATGCTTAGCTCTGAAGTGAAGCATGGACACTAGATAAAGGAAATTATATGATTAAATAATTCTGTTTAAAAACACCTTGTTATATTATGTTGTATTATGTTACATTACATTATGTTATGTTATGTTTTTTAAATAAGTTGTATCGGCTACCAGCTCGCGAAATCGAACTTCCCAAAAGCCCTTCCTGCCTTTGTCTAATCAATACTGCTTATCTCAAGGACCAGACTTCCAGAACTTCTCTGGTGGTTATCTACAAGGACCAGATGGCTATCTGTGACTGACTGTCACCCAAAGGCTTTGTGAATTTGTGTAAGGATGTTTATTCAACCACCACTGCTTACCTAGCAAAATTATGACAGAAAAAAAACCCAAAACCCCAAAACCTATTGATTACAACGAGAAACCACAGTATAAGAAGAGGCTGCAAACCAAGGTTCGGTGGAGTGTGGAGTGGGCGGTGACCCCTCGCGTTCCCCAGCGCGCTGCTTGCTCTTTCGATATCAAATAAAGCAATCTAAATTTTTGCTAAATATCGAGACTTTTGTCTCTCATTTATAACATAGAGAAGTCAATTCGCTCTGTGAAAACACATTTTGAAGGCGGTAACCCGAAAAAAAAAGCCCTCTTTCATTTCCTGCCTCTCTCCAGGTAACATTAACCTGGCCCGGGTGAAGGGCCCGGGTGAAGGGCCCGGGCCAGGCAGAGGTAGGCTCGGGAGGCCGCTGGGCCCCGTTTTCAACTGAGATGGACAAGGGGAAGAGAAAGAATCCCGTTGCTAAGATCCTAGCCCTCCCTCCTCCCCTGCGCCGCTGCGGCTCGGCGGGGCCTGGCCGCTGCTGCCCGCTCGGAGCAGCTGTGGGGTGGCCGAGCCCGCTCAGCTGCCCACGGGGCTGAGGAGGGGACGGAGAAGGCAGCTGGGCCCTGTTTTGGCGGAGCCTCTCCACACCCTTGCTTGCTGGGCAAGGTGGAAGGAGGTCCCCCGCAGCTGCAGTTGGGTGCGGTCGGCGCCACAAGGTAGCCATGAAGCCAGAGGCTTGTCACTGTTTTTTCCCCCTGGCTGGACTTTGCAGGTTTTGTCCGGCCCTTTCACCCCCTAGCGCGGCCTGGCCCAGCCTCTGAAACTTCTGTGCGAAATTTTAACCCCTCTTATGCTCGGATAAGACTTGCAGCTAAGTAGCTTGTAGCTAAGTTTTTTTAGATGGAGGGAGAATGAAGAGATGCTGTGAAGATGGCTGAAAATCCTTTTGTAAGCGTAAGGGCTGGACTGTACTGCAGTGAAAATTCCTATAAACCGTGGAGAAAGACATGGGGGGTTGGAATGTTCCATTTGATAGATCATTTGAACAAAAGCACCTGTGTTGAGAATCTTTTGCCCCAAGGAAAGAAGGGGATCTCGGTTCTCTGAGGATGAAGCATGAACAGAGAGAAAGAGAGATGAAGAGAACTTTTTCTTTGGAACAGTTTATTCTTAAAAGTAACACCCCATGAGTTTGACATGGCCCACAGGCACAGCTCTGGGAAGGCTGTGAAGCTGGGAGGAGTGTCACAGTTGCAGATTCCCGGGCAGCTGCTATTCGCGAAAGTGAAGTCAAAGGAGATCTGTTTCTTTCCCCTCTTGGGAAAGAAATCCCTATAGCTGAAAAGAGGAAGCTCGTCTCACTGAAGTGAACTGAATAAGATTACTTAAGTGGGAAACTGACTGAACTGTCTTGGTATTTTGTTGTTAAGAAGGAGTGGGGCGGGGGGGGGGGGGGGGGGAGGGAGTGGTCTGAAGATCTTATTCTGAATTTTTTTTTTTTGTGTTGTTAATAAAGCTTTTCTTATATCCTTTAAAAAAAAGAAAGTTTTACGCCTGCCTTGCTTTTCCTCCTAATTCTATCTCATAACAGGAACATGAGTACATTAAAATTGGCAAATCTAAACTACAGCACCCAGAGAACTTACGGGTGCCCTATCCCTGCAAGTGTTCAAGGTGGATAGAGCTCTGAGCAACGTGATCTAGTGCAAGGTGACCCTGTCCGTAGTGATGATCTTTGAGGTCCCTTCTAGTCCAGGCCATTCTGTGATTCTATGATCCACCAGTGATAAAAAATTACTTATCTCTCAGATGCAGAAATAGATTTTCTAGGTGTTCACAGTCAGGGGAGATTTTGAGACAGAGATGGATTGTCCTTTTGGTCTTCGGTGCTCAGGTGCAGCTTACTGCAGGTATGATATCCTGCCTTCCTTTGGAGCAGAATGTTGGAGAGGACGAGCAGGGAAGAGTCAAGTAGTAGCATTACTGAGTGGTAACACATAAATGGTGCACACGGAGGTTATTTGGTGTCTTGATTGCATTGTGTAATTACCTCCAGGAGGGACAATGTCAGCTGCTAAGAGGCTATTAAATTCAACTGAGAAAGATGTGTGCTAATGGATTTTTTTAGGGTCTTTTTCTATCTGTTAAAGTTTACTTCCTCCCTTCATTGGTTTTAAAACATTTATCTGTTCAAATGCTGGACTTGGCCCTGCAGTGCAGGACTCAGCAGGTACCGGCTGGAAAGTAAAATGTTATTAATGGACAGGGAAGGGAATTGCAGCATGAAGTCTGTTTCCTTTGCCCCCTGAGTACAGGAGCACATCTCTGTGCAGGGAGGGAATCAGTCCTGGGGTGAACCTTGTGGATGTGTTCGTGGGCTGATATCTGCTCTATTCTCAACGGTCTAAGGTGGACTCAGGAACAACAGAAGTGAACTAAAAGACTAAATATACCTAAAACTTGTGGAAAAGGTATCAGATTATGTGTTGCGTGTTCTCTGTGTGATTATTTTCTCTGGGTGATTATTACTCAAACTGGTAGTAGAGCAATGTTTGGAATACAAATCTATTGGTCAATTGATGCCACTACACTCTTGATCAAATTAAAACACAGTGACAAGTCCTCAGTTATTTTTCCCCCGACAAGGTTTCTGTCATGCCCTCATTCCTCCCAGTGTCTGCTTCCCAAATTTAGCAACATCACTTGAATTATTGAAAACCTAATTATTTCATGTCTCCCACTTCTCTGACAGGAGCATGATGGCTATTGACAATGGGCCATCTATCATGTTTTAAAAAGAGTTGTCAGTATCAGTCAGGAGAAAGAATGATTCAAGAACTTCCAGCAAAAGATGAAAAAAACGGTAAAGAAAGGCCAAGTTAAATCTTTCCCTAATGAAAGCCTCAAGCTGTAACCAGAAACTGTATGCTTTCAGAATTCCTCACCAGGCATTGTTCTGGTTGTTTCTAGATAAAAGACGTTGCTAAGTCTTGGATTCAAGTTGTAATTTAATTGGTGCCCAGATGGATTTGTGAACAGTTTTAGAGCCTGCATTTGAATAAGCATTTTCATTTCACCCACAAGTGCTTCAGACAAAGTGCAAATGCAATGAATAATAATAACATTGGCTTCTGATCTGATCACCCTATGCCATGGAAACTCATGAATTAAGTGTTCAGTGAAGGTCAGAATAGATGAGGGGAGCTAAACTCTGCCATGGATTCCTTTGGGGTGTAGTGATTTTTAGGTGTTTAAAATGTATTAAAATAATCCCCCCATTTTATTTTTAGCACTGATTTTTATTAAGAAAAGTAGCCAGCATGGGGAGAGGAGACAGAATGCTGTTGTCAGAAAAACAGGAAAAAAATTTTGGGAGACCTAGGACTGCAAATTGGCTTTCCGGGGGAAGAAGTGCTGCCCACCAGAGCTCCTGCGAGGGCTTCAGCAGCTCCTCAGGGTTGGTTTTTTTTTTGACCCCCAGGGTTTACCAGGCTCATTTTTTCCCTTCCCAAATCTGGCTGCACACTTGGCTTGAAGGGGTATATCATGGTACCTGCTGTGCCGAGGCTAATACCTGCCTCTGCTTGCAAGTGAGACATCCATGAAGAAAAAACTAAATATGGAAAGCTCTCATTCCAAAGGCAGACCAGATTTGAGGTTTGAAAGTTTTGAGCAAGGTGGAGGTGGGGAAACAGCTCTGGTTCCTATCTTATCCCACAAGGCATGGGAGCAATGGTCAGAGAGCAAAAGCAGGAGATGCCAGATAGCAAATTAAGGAATCCTGGTTTAGTTTTTTTCTCCTCAAAAATCACAGCCAATTCACTGCTATACGATCTGAATAAAACCACATATTTTTCTAGCTCCTACATGGTTTTGACATATTTAAGAGTCAAAGCTAGACAGATGAGGAGCCTGGGTATTGGGAAGCCCAAGGCCAGACTCAGGTCGGGAAGAAACTTTATCTGAAAGCAGATTGTGAAACAGCTGCCTCCTAGATTTACTGCTGTTGGCTTTCTTCTTCTGCAAAGCCCTGATGGCAGCCACTGTTTGAAGTCTGCTTTCCAAAACACACACACACACACAAATATGCATATATGAAAGCACCACATCTCCTTGCCCTTAGCTCATTCTATGTACGTACTTTCGTTGCAGGACTGTTCCCAAAAGCATCAGTTAATGACCCTTCCTCCTTCCCATGTGGCTGCCTTTGGATAAGGCTCATTGAAACAGAGCTGGAGTGAATTGAAGTCAATCTGCACACAGGGGAAAAGTCACACTTGACTAATAAATGTGGTACAACTCCAGCAGAGACATTCATTTCAGTTTCTTGTTTGTCTGGGGAAAGAATAACTGGCAGATTCTGGAGAGAACCTGGACTACTGAATTTTTAAAATCTACTTGCTTTTACTGTACCACTGTCAAGCTTGTGAGTTCAAGAGCAGGAGACAATTCCCCAAACATGTAAGATGGGCACAAACTCGTTGTCTTGTAGGAGGTGATAAATGGGCATTCCTCTTATTTGCCCTCTGGGTTTTGAGGCTGAAAATGCAGGATTACCAGCTCTGTCCCCAGCACAGATCAGCTGGCATGACCAGAAAAGGGATCACTGCTGCAGAATGAATTCATGCTTAGGAAGGATTTTGGGCATATACAGATGTGATTTATGCTTACTGTGGTCTCTGAGTACTATGAGTTAGAGAGCAAATGCCCTCTAACAACAAAATCCTGTACGTGTAGAAGGGATTACAGGAGCCCTCGCCCTTGATAAGTCACAGTTGTACTAGTTACCAAAGAAGAGGAACAGCCTTGCCCTTAATGGGTCACAGCTGTGACTAATAAAGATAAATGTGATAAAAGGAGTGGGTTGGCTAGTCAGGAGGAGCCTGGAGGAAGAGGGCCTTGAGGAGGTAGAGGAGCCCTGAGGAAGAAGGAACCATTCAGAAAGACACAAAAAAGAATGAAACAAGGGAGAGAATTGCTGTGGTAAAAGATCTAATATGAGGTTAGTCTGGGTCTGATGGAGTTGGAGTCTGCAGTTGGACCCTACTCTAGGAGCTTGCTGTAGTCAGTCAGGATAGCTAATATGTAAAGAAGAATAAACTGGTGCCCTTTTCATGTTGTTGAATGAGAGTCTGTGTCTTGACTAATTTCTACCCTTAGTGAGAGATCTGCTGCAATAAAATCCTTCCACAGGAGCCCTGCTAGAATTCTCAACATGCCCCATTGCAATGTCCAGTCCAGCGTGGGATGAGGGAAGGAAGGTTTTTCCCAAATGCTAGTCCGGTGTAATGTAATGTGTTCCTTCTCTCACCTGCCTGTGGCTGAAGATATGTCATGAAGGAACAGAAGTTGAGAAAGTCTGAGCTACTGAATCAAAGAGGGACAGCAGAGACTGGAACAGACAACAGAGAAATGAGTGCCAACAGAATCTTTTTCTCATTCAGAAAGCTCTGGGTTTGGACACCAGCTGCACTGGGCTGATATTGTTGTAGCTGTAACCAGGATGTGCTTCTGCTTTGTAAAGGTCTCATAAGAATGTCGAAGGAAGATGCCTGTAGAGACGTGGCCATCAACATTTTTTTAACAGTAATCCTAAACCCCTAGTGATTCTAAGTGTTGAAGCATGTTGGGAACTTGAATTGTGCACACAAGGTAGTGATGGTCAGTCTTGCTCTGACCAGTCAGATTATTAGAGATCCAAAGCATCACATTAGCTCCTGTATTACTTGGAAGTATCTCAGTCCTGCCCGTAGCATGTTCATCTGCCATGTGGTAGCCATCAGTGGGACTTGTGCTGACTAGACTCTGGCCAGTGAGTGACAGGTCACCCTATACAACATATTGGTACATTTAATAAGTGCTAGGTGTGGAGGCTGTCAGGAGATACATTTTCTAGGCTGCACCTAATGTTTAATCAAACACTGTCTTCTGTGAGATAACCTATGTTTTGAGTACAGAGAGCAGGGCTGAAATTAAATACTGCTCATTTGTTTTTTAAGTGCTGAGACCTTGCTGACACACTGGAGCAGGGAAAATGAGTGATGCCCAACTTGACCTCTCACCCTTTGTGCCCCAATGCCTTGAGCTGATGAATTCAAAAGCTGGAGGGAGATGGTGATGTTGTAGACAGCCACGCTAACAGGTTTGAGTGACCATGTGAAGACAGAGTCTTTCACCCCTCCCTTTCCTTTAGGAAATCAGTAGAATTTGCAGCTGTTGAGCAAAAGAATTTTGATTTTTGCTTTATTCCTCTGTGATATTTCAAGTGTGATGACCCATATGGACAGATGGATAGATACTAGGATGGTCCCAGCAATTCTGGCATGCTGACACCTGCCAGATGGGAACACAACAAAAATCACATCTTTTCACATCCAATCTGAATGCAGCTCTCTGTTTCAAAGGCACTGTCCTTATCTGGGACGTCTGGGGGGAGTCAGTTGCAGTCAATTTGGCAATGGAAATGCAGAGTTTCCAGGGACTGTGTGGTATTTTCCCACCAGTTACTGTTGGATTTTAATTTCAAGGCCATGCCCAGTCCCTTGGCAGTGCCAAGGCAATGCAGATGGGTTCTGCACGGAGGATTTCATGTCTGCTGAAGCCATCAGAGCATGCAGCAAGAGGTTGAGGCATGTGTGTTTCACAGGAGGAGACAGAAAGAGACAGTGCAAAGCTTGCCAAAGTCCCTCGTTACAAATTTTTGGCAAGATATTGGTTGAAGCAGGGCGAGTGTGCAGAATTCGTCCTCTGGCTGCAGTGGGTTTGAAATTAGGAACTGACTTAATGGTTCAGTGCAACTTTTTTTGCCTTATGCCTTCTAAAGGCTAATGCCTATTGCAGGTTGTGGCAAGAGGTTGGAGAGTGACAAGGTGCAGACAGCTTGTGATAGAGCAGCCTGACTGGATTGAATAATCCTTTATATCAGCTAAGATTTCTGAGTTTCAGCACTTGTTGTTTCCTGGCCCTGTGATTGTCCCACTGCCTTGGGTTGCAATGCAGGATGTGACCAAAAGTGTGTATTTTATCACCACCTGTTGAAACCAGGTGGGGCAGTCTTTCTTTTCCCTGACCCACCCTTCCTCCAGGAGGATATCATCTGTTAATGGGCCATTGAGTCCCAGTGCATAACTGATAAAATTACATCATCCCGTTGGGAGATGCTCCAGACAGGGGGAGGAGCCAAACATTTCCTACCTAGATAAAAACTGAGATTTGGAACACCAAGGCACTTACCCACTGGTTTCCAAAGGACAAGAGCTACTAGACCTTTCTACAGGATCACTACTTCAACAAGACCACTTCATCTAGACTGCTACCACCACCCTAACTAGTGAGATGTCAGGTTGTATCCTGACTCTGTCAGTGGTTTTCTTTTGTACTATTGCATGTATTTTATTTATATCTTTTCTTTCCTATTAAGTTGTATTTCTGACTTTGAGTCTCTCACTGGTTTTGCTTTCAAACCCACCATTCTCCCTGACTTCACCATCCCTGCAGTAAGGTTGTCTTCTCTTGGTATCCAGAGAATAAGTGATCTCAGAGAGGTCTCTGGGAAAAGTGGTGCAAGGAACAAATTATGTCAAGATAGGCACAGGGAACATCTGTGGCACGTTTTGTGGGAAGGGACTGTCTCTGCATACAGGAAAATGAGCAGGTGTCCAAGCTGTTTCTCTAAGTGCAGAAGCTGCCAGTGCTTGTGGACCAACATCAACCCTCTAAGAACAGGATGAAAAAGTGAGCAAATGGTTCCTTTGTGGCTGCTCTTTTAGGGAAATGAGCCGGTTAAGACTGCAGCACACTTTGAAAAAGCTAAATGCTGCTGTGGCTGTGATTGCCTAGATTGAAACTATTTCTCTGCCTTCTTTTTGTTTTGCCTGGCAACTGTTAAGCAATTACTGGAAATGAGGAAGAAAACCCTTTTCTCTCTTAAAAACAGATCGAATTGCATTCTTACAGATATGGAAGAAAGCAATTTTTCTTAGAAGCTTATCTTGCCCTGAATAGAAAGTTAAACTCCTGTGCAGCCTGGGAAACATGATGTTCTCCAAGCTCAGCCTCTCGTTTTCTCTGCCCCACCCCAGCTTGAAAAGGTGCTGCTGCAAACTTCCCCTGATTTTGTACAGTATACATAACTGAACTCTAGCTTGTGTCAAAGGCCAATTGTTTGCCATCACCATACAGAGATGAAAAACCTCCTCTAGTCCTTGTAACCTCCTAGTTATTAGCACAGTAGCTGCTACATCCAGACGTTTGGCTTTGTGGGGCATGTTGATTAATTTAATTTCCTTTTAATTCCTCTTTTAGGATTGTCTGCACAGCCACTGCAGCTGAGTGGGAAGTGACATGCACACTCAGCAGAAATGTCTCCCTGATCTGTGAAATCAGTGCTGCAGGGCAAGGAGAGGTTACTCTGTTGGTTGCCATAGTAATGAGCCACCCTGCAGAAAACTCACGTGTTTTGTCTGCCTTGTGAAAAACATTTCACCCACCAGAAATCTCTGAGTGAGGGGGGCATTACACTGCAGCATTTAAAATCCCTTTTGCAGAACCCTCCTGGGCTCATCAGCTGAAGGGACAGGAACACTCTAGGCTCAGTTCAGGAAAGAGAATGCTTGAACAAGCACAGGTGCCTAACTGCCCTGCAAACTTTTGGAACAATTTCTTCTCACTTGGGTCCCTACAAGAATTGAGGAGCAGTGAATTCTGGGCTTCTCATCTGTATTCATACTTCAGATGGGCTTTTTTTTCCCTTGAGAGGCAAAGGGAAGGAAGGGAAACATGGAAATAGAGCAAGGCAGTTTCTTGGCTGATTGTCTTTGAGCTGCTCCAGAAGAAACAGTTCTCTGACACCAGTTAACACCAGCAGGGAATCTGCTGATTTTAAGTGGAACATCAAATCTCATTGAGATAGAAATAACTCTTTTATGCTTACCTCAGTTCTCAACACTATCAAATTCTGGGCCTGGACTCTTGCCAGATCTTTTCAGCCATAATGAAATGATTGTTCTTACCTCCAAGCTAGAAGGCCTTCTAACTGAAAAAATCCCCATATGCCGCATTTGTTACAATTTTATCCTTCATTTTCATTAACCATTCATTCCTGGTCTAGCCTGGCAAATATGCTTACGATTGTACAGTCCATTGAATTATTTTCACTTAGGATTTTTTTTCTTATCTCCTACAGGACTGGAAATTGGACTATGATGAAGGGAAATTTACTTGAAGGCAAGCCAAGGAGGAGCAGAGAAATACGGCTAGCATAGTGATGGAGAGATCTAGTGGAGCAGGGAATGCCAAGGAGAAGGTAAAGAAGCAGCTGGTATGACCACCTGGTGGGAAGACAGATAGAAGATGGTCTGGGAAGTTTTGGAGGAGTATCCTGTGGATTATAAATGAAGTAGAGGGATGCAGGGGAAGTAGGAACAAAGCAAAGGCAACAGAAGCCACTGGGGGCTTTTTGGAGTAAAGCTCTGCCACAGCTTTGCAGCTGGAATTTTTTCCTCCAAAGTGAAAAGTAAATTCCTCAATGCTGCCATACTTGAGGAACTCCTTTTGCTTCCACCAAGTTAACCATATCAGAAGCAAAATGAGCAAGATAAGAGGAGAATTTCCATCTTGGTATTTGGAAATGAAAGATTCGTTGCAAACATCGTTCCTTTTTTATAAAAAATGTGGAAAAAATGATTGTGCAAAATAAATCATCTGTTCCCCATTTCTTCAGTGTTTCACTGAACTTAGAGAAACATTTTGGTATTTGTTGGAAGTATTAAGACTATGCTGAATAAGGAGGGGTCGAATACACTTCTAAATTTCAAGTGCCAGCAATGCAAGAGTAAATATTATGGGATTATTAGTTATTTGTTACTGCTCTGGAAATCCCTTTCAAACCTGAGACTGGGCCTGAAAGCAAAACTTCAGGGATGGCCAATTTTTGGAGTGAGTGAGACTGGTGAGAAAATGAGAATGGTTCAATTAGAATTAAACATTCTGAAGTGATTTTTCAGCACCCACATAAGTACACCAAGGGTGAAATGAAGAGGAAGAAATCCTGCAGGTCTATATTGTGTGTGATAGGGAGTTTTGAGAGACATCATTAAGACACTGACTACAGGCATTTTCAGACACCATGTATGTAATATGTGACATAAGCAAGGAAAGCACTGAATACTTCAGACTGGAGATGACCTCTGGAGGACTCTGGCCTATTTCCTCTGCTCAGAGCAAGGCCAGGAGGAGCAGGTTGCTCATGGCTGAATCTGCTTTTCATATTTCCAAGGATGAAATTATCTCATGTCTCTAAATTTCTGTTTTCAAGTTTAACCACTGACTGAATGAAAAAGCTCAGCCCAACAGAAGAAGAAAATGAGATACAAACAAGATTTTGGTCTTGTGGTGTGAAGCATCTGGCACTGAGGACTTCAAGTCCTTGACAGAATGATGCCCCCTCAGTCACCATGAGTTACGTTCCTGAAGCACATCTTCTGTCCATGTTTGTATGAAAAACATCTCTCTTGCAGGCTTCAAATGTGGCCCAAAGCTTAGTGAGAGGGACAGCAGGGGCATTTTATCAGATGTGGAGTCCTACCTTGGATCATAATCCTTATGTACATGTTCAAAATCAGCTGTACCATTTCCCCTCAGGAAGTATTCAAGGAAGGATGGATGGGGCCCTCAGCAACATGACCTAGTGCATGTCATCCCTGCCCACGGATCCTTAATGTCCTTTCCAACCCAAACAATTCCAGGATTCTATGATTCTTTGATCACATGCTTTATAATTAAGCAAATTCCTGAGTGCTTTTTAGGGGTGGGTTTGTAAAATCTGATCTGTGGCTCTCTCAAGTTCTTTCTTCTCTGTACTTGCTTTTCTTCCACAGGTGCTGTGACAAGAAGACAACAAGGACATTTCACAAATGCTTCAAAATAAGCACTGACTGAGAGGAAAGAAGTGGGACTCCCAGGACAGCCCACACTGTTTTATCCTTTCGAATCTAATTAAGCTGAATTTTTACCATCCTCAGCACTGAGTTTTCAGAGGGAAAAAGCTCTATTGCAGCAGTCGGCAGGGGGTCTGTCTTAATCCCATCTTCAGCAGCACAGAAACTACCAAGTGGATGAAAGGCATGAAACGTATTTATTCACATGGTTTCCTATAGAAACAAGAGTACTGTGATTCTTTCTTTTAATCAGTATCTGTCTCCCTTACTCTTCCCTCCATCCCTTTTTGCTGTTTTTGGTAGTTTCCAGCAGTAGCTGAGAGATTGCAAAGATTATATGTTCATAGAGGTTTTCCTCCCTCCTCAAAGAGGTGGTCACATAGGGGAGGCACTGCCAGAATGTTCATGTTTCATGTGAGTGAAACAACAGAAGTGTGAACTTAGGCCTTATTAGACAACAGAAAATCCTCAGATGAGAGATAAACCTGTTAGCAAGGTGCTCAGACTCCCACATAAGTGTCATTTGGGTTTTTTTTACCTCTCTTTACATTGCCTCGTTTAGCTGAGAAGAGGAACCTCAGGGATGTCAGTGCTTTGGGATCAGCCTTAGTAACTGGATTTTCCTGTGCATTGCTCACTAGGTGGAATGGCAAAGCACCAAAAAACAGCACACATAAATAATATTTGGAAATTAATCATTCCATTTCCTGCAAGTGATAAGAAAATTTACCCTGTGTGCAAGTAATTTGCAGTCATTTATGGCAATGTGTAATATTTAAATTCTAAGTAAATTAATTATTTGGCATTATTTTTAGTTAGCTGATTTACTGTAATTGCAATGACTAAATCAATCAATTGCTTTAAAAAAAGGGCCCCAGACAAATATGGCAGATCAATTGCTTAATATTTAATGGGAATTACACGCTTTTACAGAGAAAAACAGAAGAACAAATCCTTTAATGACATAAGCAAAATTCAATCACTGTCTGGGGAAAGGGGTTTCTGTACAGCATTACCTTTATATAACTCACAAGGTAATGCAATGAAATAGTGGAAATGCATGGTAATAGTGAGCCCAGATGAACTACCAGGTGCAAGGAAGAAAGCAGCTGGGACCTGATTTTCTGTACCATCCCAGCAGGATGAAACAGCTTACCCTGTGAACAGCACCTGTTCCAGGAAACTGAAAACAGATGGTGGGTGCCTGAATAAATACCACCTGTCCTGGAAAAAAGAAATCTGTTATTTGGAGTCATTAGAGAAGGGTTGGAGAATATCATTGTTGTGGCTGTAGGAGGAGGCTGCTGTCAGCCCACACCTTAGATATGGTGGAACAGATCTGTCTCCTGTCTGTTCACCTCACGAGAGTCTTTAGGAGATGCTTCAACAAATTCTCGTAGGGACAGTGGGAGCCTGTCACAGTTTTTGGACAAGGAAACCATGGATGAGCAAATTAGGATTGATCAGCCTGGAAATACAGTGATGGAGAAAATTTAGGAGTTAAGGGTGGGCTGGAGAAGAGAGGCTGACATGAATGCACAAGGTGAACTATTGGCAAGGATACACCAGGAGAAAACAGCTGGAGATGGGGCAGTGACCTGGGAATTTAATTATCTTCCAGAGCTCAAGTTGAGTCTGATAAGGTTTAAATTGGACAGCAGCTTCAGTGTTAGTATCAAAAGGTAGAGAGAAAGATGAATGGTGCTGTGCAGTGTTAGGAATAACCCTCATTAGGAAACTGGGGTTAGAGCCCACCAGAACTTGGTCAAATTATTATTTCTCATCTCCTGTCCACTGTTCTAATCCAATATTATGGTAAGGGTGTATATAAATTACTCTATCTTAAAATATAGCTGGTTATGTCATGAGCAGTTTTGGTAGCAGCTTGTCCCATCACTGGTGGTGGCAAGTCTTAGCTTTAAGCTGAGGCACAGTTCCCTTGGAGCTTTTCCTGTTCCTGAAAACCACTGCTGATGATGAGACAGTGCTGATGGAAGGAGTTCATCTCCTGTCTCACCTGCTGAATGCCTTTGGAAGGCCTCATTACCATGCAAATGGAGATTGCTCACAGGCTAAGAAAAATTCATCTGTCAGGCTGCACATATTGATAACAGCAAATGTGAGCATAACTGGGATTTATAGAGCGAAGGGATTTCACCTGGGGCTGCTTAGACTTGTCCTGCCACTGAAAGCAATAAGGGTTAATTGTGCTTCAGCAATTCTGACATCTTTCTGATCAACAGTTAATCTCTAATTTCTCCAAAAATCATCCAAAAACCCTGCCACTGGGAAACTTTTTGACCTCGAAATGGGTAGAGGAGAATTTTGACAAAGAAATTGCAAAACTGACAAATGGGAAGGAGCAATGAATGCAGCCATGAAAGGGGAAAATGATGATCTAACTCAGCCATAATTTTGCAATGGATCAAGTTATCCTCTGACTTATATTGGAGTGAGCCTGTGATGACGCAGGCATTGAGATAAAAGACTTGAAGGTTGTTGCTGCTCTAACATGCCTTGGGAAAGCATCTGGAGACCCTGGGACTCTCCTGACAGGGTGTGGAGTGTGATGATAGGGGCACCCAGCTGGAAGTCCAGAACCAAGTGGCTGTGTAGCTTGGGCTGTACAGTGGAATTTCTGCTTAGGAGAGTCAGGAGACCTCAGCATCCAGAGGAAACAACTGCACTAAGCTTATGATGTTGTGCTTTTCATCCTCGATTTGGAAATCCTACCTCTAGGCACAACTAATCATGCCTTGGGCAGAGTTCCTGAGGAAAGAAGCATCTAAATTTGCCAGATACACAAAGATACAGAAGTCTATCCAGCTAAAATGTTTTTATATATTTCTGAATATTTTCATACGTTTATAGATGTGGTGGTACACCAGCACTTCCGTAGAGTGATACACTCTCTGCAAACGCTGTAGAATATATTTTAGGTTGGAGATTACAGGAAAATAATTTATTAATCTATTGAAATTGACATGTGCACAGTGCAAGGCGTTTGCCAATGCACATATATTGTATTTACTGAGGTAATACTGGCAAGGAGTCAGGGACAATTAACTTTGCGAAGGCCCTCGAGGGAAAAACACAAGTTTATAACTTATACTAGAAATAACAGGAAAAGTCTGTGTGTTTAACCTGAGCTCCAATATATACATTTCTTGGAAATGCATAAATGTGCCCCCAGGTTTTATATCTAAACGGTCTTGCTTGAAACACAATTTGATTTTCATGCTTTTTAGACTGTTTGTAAGTGTTTTGTTTCATATTGTCTGCTAGTTAGAATATGTTTCCAGTTGGAGCCCACTACCAAGTTGTTTAATCGAAATTTTTGAGATGAAAAATTCTTCTGATACTGACAACATCCTTTACATGAGAAATAAAGAAGGCATTTATGAGAAGCTGCTGTGTGGTTTTGATAATAATGGTAACAATTATCTTGCAGTCTTTCCCCACCCTCACATTGCTACATGTTAACTAATTAACTAAATAATTAATCCCTTTTCCTGCCAAAGAGAGAGGCTCTCCATGCACAGATGAAGGATCCATGGCACTGCAGTGACATTGAGTATGTTCTTACTCTCATGGATCACTTGCCACCAACCTAGAGTTTCCTCTCCTCTCATATATTAACTGTTTGATTGTTTGTCATGTTTTTGTTTAATCTACTTTATTTTGCAGGCTGAACATGAAAGCTGGGACTACTGAAGAAGTCAGGCTGAAAAGTGACATTTCTGATTCAGAGTTACTGACCACCCAAACCATGTCACTATCTCCTCTCAGTTTTGATAAAATGGTTCTTAGAGAAGACAGGAATTGTCTTGGACCTCTCCACAAGGCTGGAGACAGATTCAAATATTGCATCAGGACACCGTGTTTTGTCTCTAGACCTGATATCTTTGTCTGCATGAAGCCCAGTCCATGGTGATATTCCAGAACTAAAAGTTTGTTCTTCTCACTATCTCCACGCAAAGGTAAGATTAATATTCCCTAGGGGATTTTTGATATCAGAAGAGATGAAACAAATCCAACATTTTACAAGGTACATACATTAACAAGCCAGATAATTCCAAACATGTGGGAATTACCAGTTATTTGCTCATAGACCTTTAAAATCTGCAGAACAGGACATGAATATGTTTTTCCTTAGAACCCAAATCTTGACTCTTTTTTCCAAACACACAGGCCTCACTTGAGTTGTGGGATAATTGTTTTTGCTGATTGGAAAAATATTCTCTTGTTCACATTTGAGACAAGGCAACTTAATGCCCTTTTTTGCATTTTCAAGTTGACTGGGCTTTCCTGGAAACTCTTAGGTTTTATCACCCACTTCACATTTGAACTGCTTTCTGTGCTTTCACACAAAATAACTGTATAGCCATAATTCCATTACTCTGCACCCCCTCTCCCAAGGGTTTCAGATGTACACAGATACCCTATCACAGCACAGCATTGCTCTTTGATCTGCCAAAGATCTAAGTTTGCAACAGCAGAGAATTGCACTCAGCTCTCTCAAGTCCCAGAGCTCCAACTATTATTTCAAGAAAGTTGTCCCTGGAGGTATTAAATAACCACAAAGTGCTGCTGCTGCAGCAGAGCTAAATATTTACTAATAAACTAACACATGGGTTTTTCTTGTGAGGCAACACTGGCATGTGTAGCTGCTAGGTTAGGGTATTTAACCCTTTAGATGCGGTGGAAATAAGACAAAGCTAAATGGTCCCTCTCAGGACAGGAAAGAGAGATAAGTTTATTCTGAAACACACTGCTTAAGTACAGTCTCCTGAAACTCAAAAGACAGGATAAAGTTGATTGGTGCAGAGAGAATGACACCTCTTTCCCAGGCCTGGTCACGCACTGAAACAGGTGCTAATAAATGTTAATTCCATTCTATTTTGACCAGATTGTCAGCCTGGGAGAAACTCTCCCTGGCTGAAGCTGAACCAGCTTATCAGCCTGGGAACAGAGGTGAGAGAACAGGAGAAACTCCAGCCTGAGAAGATTTTCCAGGCTGTAATTTTCCTAGCTCTCTTAAGTGTGTGTCCACAGGTATGAGCTCTGCTGTGGGCCATAAGTACATCTCAAGATCTCATAAAAGCAAGGCTGGAGAATTTCTGGTGCCAGACCCAGCATCAGCTGCTGTGAATGGCCAGAGCTTTTTGATGCCAATGGGCACATAAGGCTAAACAGACTGAGATTTTGCCTTCTCTTGCCTGGTGTTTCTAAAAACCTTTTTGGGGCTCCTCAAATGCACCAGCTGGATCTCTCAGGCTGAGGAAGAAGTTTTTTTAGTAGCTCCTGGAGGTAGATCCAGTTTGTAGAAAAGTCAAACTGGAAATTAATGTCCGTGGTATGTGGGAAGATAGGTTGAAAGGATAGTACAGAAGACAGTCTCTCCCGATGGATACAGCTGTACTGATTACTGAGGAATGGAAATCTGTACCTGCCCAATGAGTTTGGGTGTTATAAAAGAGTGGGTTAGCTGGTCATTAGTTGCAGTTTGAGTTAGAGCTTGAGACTGAGAGTCTGCTTCAGTTTGGGATGGAGTCTGCTGGCTGTGCTGTGAGGAGGTAAGGGACATGCGGTCGTGCAAGGGACAGATAAGGTAAGAAGTCATGCAAGGGATAGTCAGGGTTAGGCAGCTGGGTAAGGGACAGATTTGGGTTTAGCCAGTCGTGAAGAGAGGAGAGAAGGAGTCAGTGCTATGTGGAGCTTCCTGTAAGGAAAGGAGTCAGTACTGTGGGAAGCTGTCTACGAGGGAAGGAGTCAGAGTTGTCAGAAAGAAGTACACTGAAAGAAGGCATGAAAAGTTTCTAATAAAGGACTGGTGGTGATGCCAGTCATGTCGGTCTCTACATAATTACTACAGTGGTGCAGTTGATGCTGGTACCTGGAGGGGTACAAATTGGTGAGGATTTTCCCTGCTGACCATCCAGTTGCTCTCCACAGGAAATATCTTCATTTCTGGGAAGAGAACAGAGTTTTTCACCTGTGATTTATAAATGAAGGCAAATTTTTTTTTGTTTTTTTTCACACCTTCCTTTACAAGTGGGCAGTTTTGTATATGCCCTGCTCTGGGCAGCATTGCCAGTCATTTGAGGAGAGGAATAAGACAGAGTGGGTGAAGGGTTGTGGGATCTCCGAAAGAGAGACATCAGCCTTTGCTGAGAAAAGCCAAAGGGAGAACACACATTTTGTTGGCTGCAAAGGCTGTAGGGAAGGAAGGAGTACCTCCTTTCTTGCAGAACAGAAGAGGGCTGTTTGTGAACCTCTCCTGAGTCTTTCCTGCCACTATCTGGTCTTGCTGAGACCTACTAGGCTGAGGAGTCCCAGGATGGAAGAACTGGCAGGCAAGGAGCTTCACTCATCTCAGGGTACCCAGAAAAATTCTCAGTGATGCTGTTGGTGATCCAAGTAATACTGAATCCCCCAGCATAAAGCAATGCAGAAGAAAGGAAATGCAACATTGAGGGGATAAATAATGAGAGAATGCAAGTAAGGTTTAATGATAGCCACTATGGTTTTATGGAAAATAGGTCTTGTCATAGAAGTGCTGTTTTTATTCCCTCATACGGGCTTCTGAGTAAAGCAGAACAAAGGAACCACAAGGACAAAAGAGAACACTCTAAGCTGAACTGGAACATCTTAGAGGAATGTGGTGTTGAATGTCATAAAATAAGAGCTTAGAGGACCAGTCTGATGCTCAAAACACTGTAATATTCTCACTAAAACTTTTAAAGTAAATATGAAATCATGGCTAATAATGTTTGCCATGTTGTGGTATTTTCTTCTCTCTATCCATCCACCTATGTTCATGGTGTTTGACAGAAATCAACATTTTTGTGTCTTTCATATCAAACCAGCTTGGGACACAACACTGGAAAAATGTTAAAGAATGGAAAATGGCACAACAGCAGCTGCTGACAGACACAAAAGTGTGTCCTTGGGAAACTTGAGCAAAAGTCTGCTCTCATGCATTCTGTGTTATGTCCTTGATACACACTGTAAAATACAGGGAGCTTTTTGATCTGATTGGGTTCTTTAGCCATATTAATGAGATCCTGCCAGTACTAAGTAAAGCGATTAAGAATAATTAAGCTAGTGATAAACACTGTGTAGTTTGACATGTTTGCATTTATAGCTTTTAAAGGTCTGCCTGTTTACATTAGGATTTTAAAGTGGAGCCAAGTTACAGAAAATAAGGCAAGGAGGGGCCATTATCAGCGTTACCCGGTAGGGATTAGGAGGGAGGTGGTTATGGATACAGACTTCTGCAGTAAGGTTACAGGTCTGTGAAGCATTTCAGGGGGTACTCCAAGGCTACCTTCTCTTCTTGAACACCTACTACCCATTTCTCCTGCCTCAGGTTTGTGCTCCAGGTGCTGCCAAAGCCTTTCCAGCCTTTCCCAGCCATGTCCCCTATTGCAGTGTGTCTGGGAGCAAGGCACCTGTGCCTGCCAGGAGCTGTGTGTCAGGGCTCCTCAGAGAGAGATGTCTTTGCAGACCCATCTCTCTCATTACAGCTGCTTGCTGATTAAATAAAAAATGCAGAGGCATTCTGATGCTGACTGCTGCAGCCAAGTGTTTCATGGCTTTACTTAGAGCTTCCAGTAAGTTACTTCCTGCAACATTGCCAAAGAGGCAGGGATTGTAAAAAAAAAAAAAGAATTTAATTTTCATCCAAGATGATTTTTCTTAGTGCCTACAGTTGCCTATACACTTTCCAAATGCATGGGCACACTGTGATTGCAGGTGTTGTCATTTCCTTGGAGAGCAGTTGGAAGTTTCCATATAGTTCACTTGCTGCTTTGCTTCTGAACATAAGGAAATGCTCCAAATGAAAAGCAGGACTTTTAAAGTCAAATTGTATAAAAATTAAATCCCCATGTCTCTTCTTGCCCAGCTTTGGTGCATTGACCATGGCACTTAGTCTGGTGTGCTACTAAAGAGACATTTCTCATAGTACATTTCTCAGTCATCTTGAGGGCAGAAAGCAAAACTTAGTGCTGTTTGAGGCCTTCTATATCCTTATATTCCATCACTCATCAAACATTTTTGTTTGCCAGCAAAACACTGTGGCAGATGTCTTGTTTTTCAACAAGGCTGGAATAGGCTTTGCAAATTCTGCTCTGAATGACACTCACTGTGAAGGGTGAGACTGTGAGAGGGAGAGTTACCTCCTAGGAGATGGGCATAACATATTAAGCAGGAGATTTTGGTGTGTCATATGCAAGACAAGACAGATAGCCTGGGGAGGGGGTTGGAGAATTTCCACAGTGGACCCTTCTTTACTGCCCAAGCTGTAGATCACACCCCTTTCTCCACCTCCTCTACAAGGAGAGAAAGCAAAACTTCTCCAGCTGCTCTTTCTCTGAGTGTGGAGGCTGAGCCTATTTTCACAGCAGCTGTTCCAGATGTTTACACCTACTCCAGTAGATGTGTCAGTCCTGAAGCAGAGAGGGGTCCTAAAGGAAAGAACATAGGCACCTGACTCCTATGGGATGCTTGTCCCATGACTCAGTGTGCTGGGGATATAGGAGGAAAGGTGTTAACTTCTTGTTCAAGTGCATGTGAGGGCGGACATACCAGTAGCAACCTGGGATCACTGCCCTAAGTTGCTTGGTATTGTAAAGGTAGAATGAAACCTCGGAAAAATGCAGAGGAATATGGTCTGAGCTACAAGCCCTTGACTAAGCCATCTTTGTCCAATATTTATTTAAGCAGCTGTTTCCAGCAGTGGTTTGGCTGTAAAGGGCACTGTGTCATCTGTCACCATTGCTTCACTGCTCTCCTTACCTTAAGTGAGATCTGAATGTGGCAAGCGGCTCAGGAAGGAAATAAGAGCCTGGTTTACTTACTCCACATTTGCCAGCCTCGTGGCTGAAGCCCTCCCTGAGTAACAAGACGAGCAGTTTCAGGTCACTGTCACTATCACAAGCATCTGCTCTTACTAATGATGTAGCCTTTTTGTCTGTAGGTTTGCTTGAGGCTGCAACACTTTTTGTATTCAGTCTGTTACCAGTCCTATCATTTGCATCATCTGTCAGAGGAAATGATGCTGAGACATTCCCCTCCCCAGTCTGTGGGCTGGAGCAACTCAGCCTGCAGAGCCCATAGCCCTTAGGCAAAAAACCTGGGGACCCCTGTGGACAAGTATAGCAGAGACACAGAGAGAACTTTGAGTCTTGCTGCTGCCCTGTGGCTGCCCTGCTCCCCCTCCCTCACTGTGCTTTGCCTGCAGCTCAGGTCAGCTCTGCAGTATCCCACATTCTGGGCTGGCATTTCACACTCAGATTCCCTCAGCAGCAGGGGTGCACCAGCAGTGTGCCCTGGATGGAGAGCTGAGTGTCTCTCCAGTTCCGCTATCCCACCCACACCATTTCCTGTGGCAGTATCAGGAGCAGGCCAGGCATGGCACCCTGGTGAGAGTACAAGCCAAAACCCAGTGTTGATTCAACTCCCTTTAAATGCCTTTTATCTGAGGCACAATCTTCATTCAGTGTGGAGGCTTGGTTGCTGAGAAAACTTTCTGAAATCTTGCTGGCGAGCTGGATTCCTCAGCTGGACCATGTTGGATCCCAGAAACCTGGATTTTTTGAGCTTTCTGTGCTTTTAAGCATTGACCCCCTTGAGAACACTGCTTTTGAGCCTAGGCCTTGGAGAAGGCTTCCAAATTTGAGTGATGAAGTTAAAATCCCAGGTGTGTAGTTAAATATAAGTGTGTGCTTTCATATAGTGAAGTTAAATTTGAGTGTTTTATAATATAGTAATAGGTATGGGAAAAGATGGAGGATTTTGAGTAGTGTCTCTTTTGGTGTTCATCTTCCTTCTTCCTCATGGTTTCAGGTAGCAGTTTCTGGACAGTTAGTGCCATACTGAGGGTCATGGAAGTTATTGGCTTAAAAAGATAAACAATATAGGTGTTATTTCTCTATTGGACTGTTTAGCTTTAAGAGACCTTGTAGCTAGCTGGATCTGTCTCCATTTTGCTCACTTCTAGCTGGTGGCTAGAAGTGTTACTAAACGTTCTGTACTTTTTGATAAGATTTAATAAACAACCAAACCCAAACATGAGAAAATCCATTTCCTTCATGTATTTTTTAATCCTAGCTCTACGTGAAAGCAGAAGAAACTGCAGACAAACCATTAATTAAGTGGTGCGAAAAACCACCCACCACTGTAACAGACCACTTGGCAAAGACCAGATTGGTATTTCCCTGTCTCCTCAAGAGGCAAGAAAAAATAGAAACTGTGGAGCATTCACATCTCTGTCTCCCTGTTGTGCCTCTGAAAAGGACTTAAAAATTAAGCTGTCTGACAACACTGTCAACCCATAGAAGGAACTTGCCATGAGATAAGCCACCACAGAGGCACCTTGAGCTAAGTATAGATGGCAGAAATTCACAGCAGGAAGGTGCTAATTGCAGGCCTAGCTGAGCTGGGGTCTGGTGAGCACATCCAGGCTAATGCATCCAGACAAAAACTACCACTGTGTCAAACTGTGGGAAAGGAATCAAACTGCTTATGCACACGCCACCTCAAGGTTTTGGGAACATTTGTGACCACCTTGTGGGTACTCTGAAGTAAGGCTGTAAAAAGGTGGCACTTCCAGAAAGGCTCCAGGATCCCCATTGCCCAGAAGCCAGAGTGAAGAAGAACCAATAGGATTCCATTGGATCCAGGAGTAGTGATTATCTCCTCACTGATCTTTCTTTCTCTCTCTCTCCCCCTTTCATCTTTTCTATCTCTCTAACTCACATTTAGTGCTAAATAAAATCCATGCAATTGAATTTGGCCTATGGTGTGATTTACACCTGAATTTGGGCAGAGGCATCTTCCATGGATCCTAACAGCCTCACACCTGGGCTCCTCTGCACCTGGGCAATGTTGTTCACCCAGTGCAGCACTGCTTTGGAAAAAGAGGCCTCTTTCTCAGGTTATTTTTACAGATTAATCTTGCAGTAGCAAACACCAGGCCAAGCCAAGCCCATTTCCCCCTAGATTTGCATCTCAAATCAGATTTGTGTACTAGAAGACAAGAACTTCAAGTGTTTTTTGCTGTAGCTGCACTATAAAACGTCTCTCCTACTTGGCTTCTTTCCCAAATTATTTTTAAAAATTTACTTAGGATTTCAGTTCTTGTACAGCTGTCTCAGGCACTTTGTTTGCATGGTTTCCTATTTGCACAAAGCACAGGAGGAGTGTAATGACCTAAGACATCTTCTACTGTGTTGCTTGGGCTGCAAGGTGATAGGGAGTAGACACTCAGTTAAATAGTGGCAATGCAATAAAATATTTTTCTTCTATCAGGAAAGCAAGTTGAAAGGAAGTGTTACAAATTGCCAAGTCTTTTAGATGCCCAACTGAGATTTTCTGAGAAAACCTGATTTCTAAGAAAAGCTGAAAATTCGATGCCTGAAAATCAGAACCTTTAAAGCACATCAGAATTCAAAACTCCATAATTCAAAAACCACTTATGTGGACCATAAAACATTCTGGAAATTCTCAGCTGAGAACCTTCTTCATAGGACCTCCTACAGGAGCTAGGGCAGCTCTTGGCATTCTGCAAAAGGCTGAGGAGCAAAGAATAATTTCAAACACAAGAGCCTGATGGATTTCTCTACTGGAAGCAGTGAGAAACACTTTTTAAACTAATAGTCCAAGTAGTTTCTTGTCAAGTAAGTTCAGTCTAACTTATTAATTATGACTTTATTAATTTGCTGCATGACTCTGGCTGGTCACTAGATGTCAGTAATAAAGAATAAGAAAGAAGAACCTTGGGGGAACTTTTTGGGGAGGCAAAATTTAATGGACAATAATGCCTGGGAGTACCTGAATCCAAACTTCTATTAGCAAAAGGGTGATGCTCAAGCACCAGGATGGTTTGAGCAATTACCATTGTAGGATTTGCAAAATGCCACATTTATCACTTATCCATTTTTTCCATGGAAACCTTCCTACCCCGTTTTCTGTCACTGGCTGGGTTTTTGGGGTCCCTTTAGGATCCCTGAGACTGCTTTTGCAGCCCTCAGCAATGGAGCACGTTCCCGAGCCTTGCCCAGATAGAATTTTGGCTCACGGTGAGCTCTCAGACCAGTGGGGAAAAGAAACCAACATATGCAGAAAGGCATAAATCCATAGTTTATTCTATGAAGGCATCCTATCTAGCATATACCAACAGCTATTGTTTTACAGGGGTTTTTATATCCTTTGAGGGTTTTACAGTTTGCACCAATTACCAAGGGAATTCTATATTCTAAGCAATCCCTGAGGGATTTTACATTCAAAGCTGGCCTATGGATACTAAAAGAGAATGAACTACTAATACTGAAGATAGATAAGAGGGTCTACCAAGGGGGGGAAACCGAATTCCTTTCTGTATTCGTCATTTCACAAGCCATTTCTTAGCTCTAAGCTATGGTTTTCCAAGGAGCTTGTTCTGAGGATGCAGGGAGACTTTCTTCTGTATTTTCTGTTCCCTCCACAGTTTTCCACCACTGGAAGAAAAGGAGTGGACTTCAGCATGCCAGTTTAAAATGCTGCTGTATCAACAGTCCTACAGCTTATGGGGTCTCCTGAGGAGCAAGAAGCCATCACATCTGAGACTTTGGCATGCATTTACTCACACATGGCCAGCATTAGTAAACTTTTGATCTGGCTTCTTTATGATATGTTAAAAAAGTCTTTATTACACTCCATGGTGTATCTTCTGACACAGTGTCCATTGCTTTTGGATGAGCAACCAGCCCACATCACACACTTCAAGGACTTTGAGGAGCTTGCTGCTTGTTAGCATAAGCCCATGGCTCAGTGAGGATCTAATCCAATAAGCACAACTACCATCACACCATTAGTTTGATGACTAGATACAGCCAGAGCCTTAGATGTGTTTAGCTCAGGAGTGAATCCATCAGGGAGTGAAGGTCATCCAGCTTCCCTCATCCACTAGTTAATTGCATCTAACTCTCCTGTTTAAGTACTTTTAAGTTACATTTCTTTTGGGTTATTTCTTCACTGGGCATATATAAGTGAGTTGTGCCAGAAAGACAGCACAGGAACTAACTTTCTCTGGGAGGTAACTTGTCAAGCATAGCCTTATGTCAGACTGCCTTGGGTTAGATATTTACAGGATTCCATGAAGCACTTCAGGCCTGTTCAGCCTGATGTCTCAGTCTTGCATGCCCAGCGAATTTGGCTGTATATGAGGACACAAGGATGGGCTGGACAAGCCTGTCCTTCAGCTTGACTTGCTCAGCAGTGTGCAAAATGTTGGAAAGCCTTATAGCAAGCATGAAGGACATTCTCCCAGTCTCTGTCTCTTGGGGCAGCAAGAAGAACTCAAGCAATGCCATCAGCACAGGGAGGGACAAAAAAAAATGGCAGTAAGATGTTGAGAGAGAAGCTGAGATTTGTAGAGCTGAGTACCCTTATTTTCTGACATGCTACAGCAGCTCTGCTTCATCTATTGACCGGCAAGGAAACCTCAGCAGCCTCTAGACAGGACCATCAGCAGCCACCTTTTCCTTGTTCATTTTGTGCCTAATTTTGTCAGCTTCTTTGTTTCTTGGCAGAAATACCTGCCAGATACCAGCATTTTTAGTCTGTGATAAAATCCCAACATTTCAGAAGTCATTTTTGTTTTAAATCAAATTTCAACATAAAATGCTCTTCTCTCTCTCCCCTCCAGAAATGACTAATGAGAATAATCAAATTGAATGGTCTTGAAAACATCAAATAATTTTGTTTCAACAATATCTAAATGCTTCATTTCTATAAGGTACACACAGTTATTCTGTAATACCAAAGCATTATACCAGCAAATATTAATAACACATCTGAAATATAATATTAAACCAATGTTTGATATTATCCTAAAAGTTCAAGTGAAATTAATGGAAATTAATGAATTGAAATAGGAATTTATTTACTTCACCAGAATGAGATCATTTGGTATCAAAAGAAACTTACCAAGAGCCTTTTCCTGGACTTTCCTTGTTCTATAACCTCCACTGAGGAGAATAATATTGAAATTCAGTAATTATGAAGTTATTTAAGAAAAAAACCCCTATGACCTTGAAACATAAAAAGACACTTACTGGGCTTCTCACTAATCTGTGGGCCAATGAGGAGCTGACAAGCAATGCATCACTCTTCCTACCCAGAATGAATTGATTCTGTCACTAGCAAACTAAATGCAATCAAACTCTTGACTTGAATCATAAATCCTGTGTAAGTCACAATTAACAGTAAAGTGAACTGAAGCAGATAAAAGAGTCTGACAACAGATTGGTCCAGCAAACAGTCTCCAATAAGGAAGGGGAATGTAAATATTTTATTTTGTTATCTGAAATACTTTCTAGTTTTCAGAACTCCATGTAGTGAGAATGTTGAGAATTGTAGCATGTCAATATGACAGATCCTATCACCCTGGGCTTTTCCCATAAAACCAGAGTGCCTGACCAGGTAATTATCAAGGTGTTTAGGTCCTGGGGGCCTGTTAGGCTGAATCTGCTGAGAAATTGTTTTTGGGTTTTTTTTAGTAGACCAATCTGCTGGGTAGACAGACACTGAGACAAAGGAAGCCAATGGATGTGATCTTTTTGGATTTCAGTAATGCTTTCCATACTGTTTCTCACAGAATCCTTCTGGGCAAAATGTCCATCTCCCAGATGAATGAACACATACTGTGATAGTGTCAGGGGAGGTTAGGTTGGATAGCAGGAAAAGGTTTTCACCCAGAACATGGTTAGGCACTGGAACAGGCTCCCCAGGGCAGTGGTCACAGCACTAAGCCTGACAGTCCAAGAACTGTTTGGACAACGCTCTTAGGCACATGGTGTGACCCTTGGGGTGTTCTGTGCAAGGCCAGGAGTTGGGGTCAATGTTCCTTGGGGGTCCCTTCTGTGATTCTTTGAAAAGTCCTTGCAAAATCCCCTCCACATGGGCAGATTTTACAGAGTGAGGTACCTTCTGTACAGGAAGCAGTTCGCACAACTTCATACAGCAGCTCACCTAACACAGATCTAACTGTTTCTTTTCCTGAAATCTGTGTCTGAGGAGATGTGACCAGGGACCTTGTCCTAGAAAGCTGTGCAGAGGAGCTTCACTGTGATAAAGGATCCCTTCCACATCACCAGCAACCAGACTGCAGTGCCATCCTCTATCTAGAGGCTCTGTGTCTCTGTGAAATGGCATTGATGAAGACGGTGTTTGCAATGGATCAGCAGGATGGGAAACTCTGGGTCTCAGCACAAGGAGCTGAGAAAGAGAGACCGACACACTCACATCCATTGAACAACTTTGTCAAGGCTTTCTCTGCTGGGAAGCCAGGCAGAAGGATGAGCTTTCCCCACCTTTGCTAACTATGGATGTGTGCACTGACACTGAGTCTGCTCTTTATGGCTTGGCAGGGGCAGCCCCAGTGCTTTGGTGGTATAAAAACTGACAGGGTAAGAAAAAATTGTCGTAGAAATTGACACAGCCATGGAGGGTGGGCAGGCAAACACTTCCCTCAAGATCTGGTTAATCACCCAGAGATCATCAGCACAAGAGCAAACACCAGCCAGATATGTTAACACAACTTGAGCATTGACCTAAAGGCTGCCATTTAACAAGAACTTTTTACATTAAACATCTTAGGCCTGACCCTTGGAAGGAGATGGCTCAGCTGAGGCTTTCTGTGCTGATCATGTGTTCAGATTTTATCACCAAGTACTGAAAGGCTTTTGATTCCCTTGATTTGTGACAAATTCAAACATTTTCTAGTCTAACTGCTCTGAGCAAAGACAATGATGAAATCACCCTTGCATTTAGTTCTACCCAAGATCAGTTAAGGTTCCTGTGTTTAGTATTTTAAGATCTATTGAGACCAAAATCCTTCGCAGAAAGAGAACAGAACTTCATCAACAAACCAGACAGCATGATTAGAGGAAATACAAGCAATCTTCTTCACCTCAGCTTTACCAAACAAAACAAAATGAAAACTATTGCATTATTCCTCAAATGAGTTAGGGAGAGAGCTGATTAAAAAGTGTGGCAGACCATATTTCTCCTTGAAGATGGTATTTCATCAAAATAGATGAATTCTAAATGCAGTAATATAAAAGAAAAATTGTTTTTTTAAATGAGGCTGGAAGAAAAAAAGTTCAAATGTTCCTTTCTAAACTTGTTATCTCTGAGATCTCCGGGGACATGGCTGAAAGCCCACAGCACTGGAGATGGTGCTTTTTTTTTTGAAAGGAAGGAGGTAGACACTCATAAACTCATCAGTCTAGTTGTGACACCCAGAAAGACACTGAGATCCACTCATTTCTTTCACAAGTCCTTAACGAAGACTAATTGGAGGATTAGAACAGTCAACTCACATTTATCAAGTCATGCCAGAACAATGGCAGTGCCAGTGATGGCATTTGTTTTCCTGGGTGACCTGCCTGAAGGGTGGATATCAGTGAGTTTATCAGCTAACATGAGTGAAGTCTTCTGATGCTGCCTCCAGCAAAGCAAGTTAATACACAGTGTGGGTGAAGTCACTAGGAGGTGCAAACAATGCCTGATTCTAATAAATAGATTTATTAAATACAGAAATGTTTTGCTGACATGTCCCAGACAAAGTTTGAGAGATTTGGGGTGACTGAGGGACAGGATTTGGTGAGACTTGCCAGGGTGAAGTAGGAAAATGGTCTGCAGCCTCTCAGGTGGCATTGGCTAAAGACACACTTCGTGTGACACACAGGGCAGGAGAATTCAGCAGTCTGAGATGAGGGCATGGATTATGACACTTAGAAGAAGCGAGATGCAAAGGACAGACACTGTTGGGGATGCTCTAGCAAAAAGGCAGAGCTGATTTGGACCAGTGAAAATGGGAGTGCAGCTTGAAAGACAGTGCTTTTGCTCTGGTCACCTCAGAGATGGGAGGGTCTTGAATCAAGTGTTGTGCCTGATGGTGAAGCTATGATACAAGAATGATGCAGGGGCACTGCCAAAATGCCAGTGCAGAGAAAGAAGCAGAAGCAAGACAGAGAGGCCATCTGTAACACACAGTATGAGAGGTAAGAACTGGTTATCTGAGAAAATCAGAGACTGAGCAGAAGCTTTCAATTATTTTTTAGTAGGTAAAAGGTGGAAGTGAAGAGGTAAGAGGCTAATTGCTCTCTTTGTTGGGCCTAGGAGAGGTAAAATGGAAAAACGAGCAGAAACTTCTCATTTTCACAATAATTTCTTGCACTTTCTCTCATCCTAACCAGCTGACCTCAGAAGGGTACTGATCCCACCAGAGAGAGTTCCCTTTATTAATCTGCAGCAATGCAGTTCTGGTTTCTTTCCAGTTCACATTCCTGTCAGGACGGTGTCAGAGCTGACTGTGTTTCAGAGTGCCAGATTATCTGGAGATGACAAATTTGGCCTGGTCTGCCAGGAGTTTTTGTGCACTACCCCTCTCCTGAATCAGGGAGGTGCTCTAAGGTGTCAGAGCAGTAAAGACGCCTCAGAGGTCTCAGTCTTTGTGGAACTCTGTTTGCTATTGCAAGAAGTGGTAGAACAGCCTTGAAGAGAAGCTGCCTACACAGATCCCAGAGTGGGCACTCTTTTCTCAATGCCAAATGCAAATATATCTCATTGTGTAACACTGTTGGGATCCTTAATTTGTCCTTGGTGCTTGAGAAAGGGAATGATCTGAACTGGCACAGTCTTGTATGGCATTTCTTAGTATAACACTAATTAGTTTTCAATTAGAAGATTTATTCCAACTTTCATGGCATGCTTTGGTGAGAACAGGGCTTTAATTGTCATTTCCTAATGCATCCATGCTAACTCATCTGTGTGAAGCCCAGATCCACCACGATTCAGACAAGCTGACAATTCCCCACAGTCAAAGGCAAATTTTCCAAAATACATAACTGTGAGAGGTATTTTTAACATGGAACATTGCATCAGTTCCAGGTATGCAGAAGCATATCAGATTCTCTTGTCTGACACACTTCCCTTTGAGATGAGCATCTAATGAATTGTCCACACCTTCAATCTTCCCTCAAATTATCTGCTTTTTTGGAGAGGCATAATGAATACAAGTTGCCTTATAGCTCTGACACCTCTAACCAGTCACTCAACTAACACATGGTGGCAGTCCAGGGAGAGCCTGCCAGTCCTTCTCCTGCAAGAGGAAATAGAGAAATGAGGAAGTGAGAAAAAAGCAAACCTAAAAGTAGGAAGAAGAAGATAATTCACAGGTGTTGAAAGGCTACTTTGAATTGCAGCAGCATCACTAGTGCACCAGGACAGTGGAAGAAAGGACAGTTTCTGTCTTTCAGGTGAAGTTCAACACCTGAAGGCTTTTTCCATTTCAAAAGATGCTTTTTGGATGGGGAGACAAAAAAAGGAAGGGACACCAAGAAACACTGTTTCTGCTGCCTTCTCACAGAGCATGTGTCTGCACTGTGGAGCTCTATGCCACTGTCAATTGTGGCTACTGAAAACATTAGGGCATTACAGAAAGTTGACAATTAGAGCATTTACCTTAAGATTGTAATCCATATTGCTGAAGAAAGGTTGGTGTGCTCACATTAGACACTGTTTCTTTCCAGCTAAAATTAAGTTTTCCTTCCAAGTTAAAGCACTTTATTTTCTGCCAGACATAATGTGTGATGTGCAGCCGTGTGAATTAATAAAGCACTGCCTCCCTCCAGCTTAGCTTTTCCTGTTGAGTCTGATAATGAAATTTAGTCTTCTTTTATATACTCAATTAAAGTAAGTTAAGAACTGAGAGTGTGACTTCATTTATTCTTTGGACAGCATGTATTTTCTTTGTGCTACATCACTGGTGAAGGGCATAACCCTGTTTCACTGTGATCTTTTGAACCTCTCTTATTTTCTGAGAATAGGAAAGAGAAATGAATCAGCACGAGCCAAATCTTGCTGGAAACAGCAAGAACCTTCCCATGGGAGTCAACATGCTTTCATTCCACTCTTTTCATAGAAGATTTTCTGAAAGAGCTGAGTTCCCCTGCAGGGGCCAGACTTATGAAAGTACTGAGCAGGTGGGACACACCTGGGAAAATCTGCTAGTAAACGTGGAGCAGAGGCAGCAGGAAGCAGAGGTCACTGGATGGGCTGAGAGGAGATTTTTCTGAGATACTCTTTCAGGGATCCCACCTGTTTTCCTGCTGCCAAACTACATGGCCCCTGTCTGCAGTGGCCCAAGTCTGCAGACTTGTTTTGGAGGAGAAGTCCAACACAAATTTGTCTATCCGCAGCTCTGCTGAAAGAGTGCAGCTGCAATCTCACTTTATTAATTATTCATCTCTAAACAAGGCCTACATGTACCTTCTGGCTTTACTTACTGCTCGTGCCTAGTCCATAGCTCATGGTAAAAGTCCAAAAGTGTTGGATTCTCAGGGTGACTGACACAAAACTCCTCTTCTGTTCTTCACAACTGCTGTGATGATATGGTCCTGACAGTCTCCAGGGTGATTTATCCACAGCTCCAAGTAGGTGCAAGCCCTGAGACACAGGAGTTATAGTGCACCTTCCTCCAGAAGAGGGTCAGTTTATCACCTGCACATCCCAGACCGATTACAACACCCTGGTTCACTCCTCACCATGGCCTCACTGAGCAAGGCTGAAAAACTCATCAACCTGAAGATTTGTTGCTAATTGCTTGCTCGGAGGATATGTATTTCATCATTTGTCCAGGCTCACCTCCAGGCTTTTTTTCTCTGCCCTTCTCTAGGATCCTTTACTCCTGTTCATTTCCACACCTCTCCCTGCTCTCTGGTTGCCCTTTTTTTCCACTTTGCCAGCCATCTCTGAGGGCAGTGACGTGGTGGCACCTGACATATACCTGTAGTTTAGGATGTGACCTGCCTCATCCAGGTCACCAGTGAGCACTGCTCTCCCATGAGAAGGAAAAGCACATTTATGCAGCAGTGTCCTGCTTGCAGACATCAGGTTTGGACTCACCTGTCCCTGCTCTGGGTGCAGCAACTCTTGACACCAATTTGTGCAGAACTACATATGGAAGAGGCTGCTTTCCCTGACTTGTGGCTACAGGGCTGCTAACCAGCCCAGCACTGCAATTATCAAAGTTATTAACAATTAGGGAATATCCCAGAGGATGGAAAACCATGCATACTGTTGCTCGGAAATCCATCTTGCATGGAAAAAGCTGTAATGTTCTGAGGAAGGAGCCACTTACCTGTTTTTAATCATGTATTTCTTTGCCTGCAGCAGCATCTTGGATCTCTCCTGGCCTGTGAAAACTCCTAAACCAGATAATTTAAGGGAGAAAAAAAACCAAAACAAAACCCAAGCTGAAAACCAACAAGGCTCATAATTGAATGGAAAGAATTAGCAATAATAACAGTGTTGCTGCCAGTGACAGCGGAGTAGGGAAGGTTCAGCAGCTCTAGTACCCTTCACTGGTCTTTCCTGCTGGCTCATTAGATAGAACTCTCACAAAACAGTCAAAATGGTTTCCCCTTAGAAAATCCAGTTAGAAAAATTATCCATCCACAAATAAATGTCACGACAAATCTTTTCACCTTGCCCAGGTTGTTCTGATAATGTCAAGCCCATGTGTTTCAAACCTCCTGATGATTTGTTCCAGTGACAAAATATCCCGCTTCACAGCTCTCTCTGTTAAATTCCATTTTGGCTATACACAAACATATTAGCATTCATTTTCATTTAAATGGACCTTGCAATTTGCAGCATTAGTGTTTTGGCTTCAACATTTTTAAAACCAAATGTGTGGTGCCTACATTGCTGCAGGTTGCTTTGGCATTAATGGATGCAAACAACCATCAATGTTATCACCGAGTTTGTGAAACATGTTTGTCTAGCACTAGGCTGTACTGAGAGCTTGTAAAAGAGGGATTTTGCAATAAAATCTCAATCTTTTTGACTGTTTGTTCCATTTATGAATTAAAGAGAGTTTGGAAACAATAGAACATGCAGGGTGATGGAAGATCTTTCTTTCATGTCTCTTCAGCTGCAAACACCAAAACATGGTTTGGCATTGAAAAGTCTTCAACAAATTAGCATATTGGTGCTAATTTAGCAAAGGTTTATCATGTCCCAGTTCTGATGTCCAATCCTTCCTTTGCCTCCTTCAGCCTGATCCCCTCCTGAGCTCACTGCTAAGGTGAGTACTACTCCCAGAGCCATGATTTTTTCCTCAGCTCCTTCAGTTTGGTGGGGTCACCTCTCTTCCTCACAGCTCCCTGAACCCTACCTTTATATGTGTCTCCTGCCCAGCTGCAAAGTGGCACATGGGAGATGGCTCATCTTGCTCCATGTCCTGGGTGGCAGGCAGTACCAGGGCATCCAGCTCAGTGAGTTGTTTAGGGGAGAGCATTTTCCCTTTTTTCCTTTTCTTCCCCTTGCCATGCCATGAACTGAGTCACCAGCTCAACACTGTAAGAAAGGTCCCTCACAACCAAAGCATTAGATGCAAACCTCTTCTGAAATACCAGCTAGGGAGCTGTCACACGGGTACTGAAGGAATTTGCAATCCCATCCTTGGCCTTTTTAAGTCTCTACACTGGAAAGCATCTCTGGTCTTTGTGGACTAGGTAGACAAGAGGATTTCATCCCATGTAGGCATTAGTTAAATGTCTTGGAAAAAGACCCTTATCTTCCCTTTCCTGCACTCCCATGAAATTCCCACTCAGATGGGGAGGGGGGCACAAGTCGAAATGCCTACAAATAACACCACTGGAGGGGTATTCCTCCAAAAAGGAGGTCTACAGAGGCACAGCCCTTCACACTAATAAAAGGCCCTTTCCTCAAAGCCAATGCTCTGGGGAAGAAGAGGAAATTAATGCCTGTGGTTCAGACAGGCTGAGACATCCATTTCTGTTAAGTATATGTGGTAAATATTAGATATCAATGCAAATTCTTTCTAGCAAGCAGCCATGTGGTCTTAATTAGCAAGATTTAACTCTGTGAAAATGAAGAAATTGATCTTCCCTGCTCAGTGCTTACTGCACAGCTGGCTGTGATAAGTTGCCTGCATTTTAAGACCAGCAAATTAACTTTTTTTTATGTAGGCCCCTCTTGTAAAATGCCTGTGCTGATGGCAGCGAGACAGTTATTTCTCATGAAAGCACCTGCTCTGCTCCTTCTAAGGAATGGGTGCAGAGTTCTAAACAATTAAGCTATCTTTGCACTTTTCTGTGCACAAAAAAATAGGGTATTTTTGAACTTGAAGAGGTCTCAGAAGGAAAAACTGTCTTTTGCCAACCCAAAACCTAGAGGCATATGCTGAAAATGCAACCTTGAACTATCTGGACTCTTGGTCAGCTCATCTGACTGGATTTGCCTCCCCTCTGGCCAGAGTGGAGACAAATTCTTTTGCTTCTTGGCCATCTGGGACAGTAATAGATAGAGCTGGAAATATTTTGTCGGTCACCCAGGTGCAAGGTGTGGGGTGAGGAGGGAAGCCACATGAATCACATCCTTCCAGGAGCAGCAAATTTCCTCCTGGTCCCTTAAAATAAATGAGGGAAAGTAGGGATTTTGTTTATATCAAAACTTATCCCTGCGACCTGCAGTTTGGTGGGGTGAGTCAGTCCCTGACTTGCTCCAGGCTATGATGAAAATTGGTTTGCAAGCTCCAGGGTTTCCAGCTATTGCATGTTCCTCCCTGGAGAGCGCTGTTGGGTTTCTCTATGGAACACATTAGGGTTTATCTTACACAAACCTTTCCTGCAGAGGTTAATGCAGAATGAGGCTGACTTGGTAATGCTGCTTCTGATCTGATGGTTTGGTAAGGCTTTCCTGAAGGTAAAAGGTTAGGCTAGTGAATATTTGAATACGTAAACTGGGAGGTTTTAATTGAGAAACCATTTTCTCTTCTATTCACATAAATAAATGTTTTCCCACGTGGGTTCCTATTCCTATTTCCTTTGGGAAAAGCCAGTACTGGCTTTATGAGGCAGGTCCTTTTGCTAAGCAAGCTAATTTTCCTCAATATTTAACTGGGTGGGCTTTTTAATGCGGATGCCCACTTAGAGTCTTAAGCCTCCTCTGTATGTTTGTTTTAAGAAATCTCAAATGAACAAATTTGTTGTGATATTCCCTACGCTCACAACAAACAGCACACTCACTGAACCAGAACTAAGTGAGCTGGCAGAGAACTGGCAGAGGAGCTTTTGTTTTGTTAAAAAAAAAAAATTGAACCAAAAAATGAAGTTTTGAGGTTTTTGAGGTGACAAAAAATCTGCTTATGAATTTACTTCAGCAGAAAATGTGGGAAAATATTTTAATCACAACTCTTTCATTTCACAGTATCATTTCAGCTACATCAAATGCTGATCATTTCTGAATTGCATTTGTAGTTTAGAATTGTCTTTGAGAGATGAAGAAAAAAGAACAGAGGAGAAATGACCTGGGCCAAAAAGCTGTTTTACTTAATAGCCCTTCAATTTGAGATCAAGCAGAATAAATTCAAGATAAGCTTAATTATTTTGTGCATGTTTTATTTCAGCCACTAAGCTGCATATGTCTTATTCATACAGGACAGCTTCTTTCTTCAACTAATCATAAGAAACAGGCCTGTACACAAGTTAGAGAATTTCTACTTGGCTTTCATCTGATGTTCCCTGCAGGTGTGTGTTGGAGTTGGACAGAAAGAGTGACACACAGATGTACAGGAATCATAAAAATCAGCTCTGGGCAAGGGGACAAGTGTCTCTTGTCACCCGAAGTCAGGATGAGCTCTGCATTGTGTCCAGCTGAGTACAGGGTGGCTTCAGGCCATCTGCTGATGCTGCCCTGCACTATCTCCTCAGGCCTGGAGCTGCTTGTGGAAGCACTCAGCCTCACATTCGAAATCCTCCCCCAATATCTCTGTGTGTGCCATCCCACATGGGGCTGGTAATGCCATGACGGGGAGGGCTGTAGTGTGAGGATTAGTTGGAAGCACATTTCGTGATGTGACACGAAGGGCTCTGACTCCATCAGAGCTCCATCTCTGGAGCCATATCCCAGAAATGCCTGAGACTCAGGCAAGGGGAAAAGCAGCAGGAGGAGGCCATACAGTGTGCCAAGCCTGCCCTGTGGATTATGATTCTGGATGCTTCTGCTGCTCCAGCTCTGGTAGCTCTTGGTGAACTCAATGAGGATGGGAAGACTGGTGAGGGCAGATCCATGGGATGCAGAACGGCACCCCTCAGAAGGTTCTGGGAATGCAGGGAGAGCTCAGTGCTGGACCTAAGAGGTGAAGAAAAGGTGCCACAGTGCCAGGGCTATCTTACTGCATGGGCATCGAGGTGAGGGAAGATTCACAGTGAAAATTATGCAGAGGGATGCAGGGTACAGACCTCTATCAAGAGTTGTCCTTGTCTCTATATTCACACCTTCCAGAAGAAAACTTTTCCTGATGGGTGCAACCATATTTGGGAATAAACCCTTGGGTCTTCCAGTAAGGTTTCCCCAAGTGAGGCCCCCTTCTGAGCAGGGATTTCCCTGTGCAGGTGTATCCCTCAGGTACAATGCCTTTGATCCCACACCTTCTGGCCTCTGCTTTGTCTGTCTCTGATTATTGCTTCCCTCATGTGTATATTCGATGTAAGACACGTTGGGGGGACAGTGGCAGCAAGATACACAGGGATTTGAAGAATCCATTAACACTGATAACATTAATTACACTGCAAAACAAAGCATCTATGAAAACATATCCCATGGGATCGAAAGCAAAGATTCATTAGTTCAAGCCAAATAACTCTTCTTCAAGCTGCCTGCCAGGGAGAGCACTCTGTGAATGGCAGCTGAGGAAAAATGAATTTATGGCCATGAGGAGCCACTACTCCTCTCAGAATTCGTCACCAAAGAGGAACAGAGCGACTGGAACTGCTCAAGTCATCAGCACCACTGAAAGTATTAGGAAAGGTCCTGGAAACAGAAATTTTTTTTGGTTTTGCATAAGGTACCTGTTTGATCAAATAGGGGCTTTAGCATAATGCCAGGTGATTAAGAAGCATGAGTCCCCAGGACTCAGGTGATTGCAGCTGGAAATCAATGCAGAGCATGAAATGCTGATGAAAGCAGAACTAAATAACTGCTCATAACTGTTTTGCTACTGGGAAGGCATAAAACCCCCCTAGGAAACAGCAATCTGTCCAAAACAAAATTATTTCCTGACTTTCACCAACTAGTAGATACTGTAAGGCTGGGAGCTGTGGATTTCTAACCTTTCTAAAGAGTCGTTATCTAAATTTTCTTTGCTGAAAGTCAGCCCTTTCTCCTTAGCCATAAAAGCAGCTAATGTGGGCTTGTCTCCTATGACATTCTTGGCATTAAAAGTATCTCCTAATGGCCTGTTTCAAAGGCTTTTTTGATGGGGAAGGGAGAGAGGTAAGGATGAAATTTCCAGCTTTTGTAAATTTGGTGTTGTTCTGCTTTGTCTCAGATTGTCCAGTGAGCAAAAAGCTGAAAATCTGCCTTGAGCTTTTATAAAAAGCTCTCCTTGAGCTCCAGAAAAGAACCAGCTCTGAACTCTCCTGGCATTGAGGAGGTGTCTGCAGAAATCAGTCCCACAGGCAGGAGAAACATCTCTGGGCCATACACCAGGAACACCTGGGTCAAGATTCAGCTGTAGGGTGAGCATGAAGGGAAGAAGAAATCTAGGCTGCAGGTGTTTTCTCTGAGAGAAAAGCAAAAATCTCTGTTGCAAAGTCCAGTGTCATCAAAGACAGGGCTCAGCCTGGGGCTCGAGAGAACGATTCTGGACATTTTTTTCTACAGTGCTCAGGATTAGGTAGTTGGTTGGAGAAGTTAGATTCTTTCCATGGCTCTGTGGGTGACAGAACCAATGCAGGAACCTTGTTTTTCCAAAGAAAAGAAGAACTTTCTTCTCCCAAAAGCTCAGCATCAGATAATGCAGGCTTTCTTTGACCCAGATATAGAAGACAGCAAAGCTGAAGGTGAAAAATGAACTAAAGCTTGGGTGGTGTGGAGTGGGCAGGAGGAGCTCTTCCAAGGCTATTTTTACCTTTTCGGTGCCCACCTTTTCTTGCTGTGAGTGTGGTTCTCTGTTCTTCTTCCTTAAAGAAGGAAGCAGCAAGAGGATGCTGGACAAAAGGCTTGGAACAGCATCTCACACCAAAAATACCCAAGAAGGGTCAACTGAACAGCAGCCAGAGTGACATATACCTTGGAAAGGGAGGTAATGGGGAGGAAAATTGTTTGGTAATGCCATTTCTTTTTAAACAATTCTGTCTATTTTCCAGTCACCTGCTGGGATGGCTGGGGCTGAAGACCCTCAGATATGTGAAAAATACATTGTAACAGAAAAAAGGGATAAGTGAACAGGTGGATGGATAGGGGGATGGGCAAAGCCATGCTAGTCTCAAACTAGTGCAGGTGTTTTATCCATGGAAACTTGTCCCCAGAGTGCCCCAAAAGCACTGGGTGGGAGTGTTAATGCAAAGTGCATAAATAGATATGAACCATGGAACAGGGCGTGGACAGATTGGAGGCATTTTTTCATCACAACTGAGTGGGTTTAGTGGATAAGATGTAGCTTTAATCGGCAACCCTAAACAACATCAAAACCAGGGTGTGCTGTACCTTTGGCTGGGCGAAGCAGGAAGTCAGAATTTCCTGTTCGTGCAGGGAGAGGGGTGCCAGGCTGAGGATGCAGAGGGTCTGTCAGCTCCTGCATTTCATCTCGCTGTTGAAATGGATGGCAGCTGGCCATCTTCCATCTGGATATCAGTCCAATTCTTTGCTCTATCACTTGTGCATGAGAGGCTGAGAGGTCACCTGGCAGCCTGGACATGAAGCATTATAAACCCTGGGGATGGGATGGGCCACAATTAATGGCTGAAGGCACCACACAACCTAAAATCCACCCAAACCCTTGTGCTTCTCATTACCTTGTGGTGTCCTGGAAACAGCAGGAGGAAACAAAACGTCTACCATACTGATGGAAATTTGATAGCCTAAGTCTGGGCCGTCCATAAGTCAAAGCTGCTTATAGCTACTCCGTGAAAGGATTTCTGAAAGGACATTTGTAGGAAGTTGGGAGCTTCTCTGGCACTTGGGGAAGATGTATAAATGCATGAGATTGCCAAAAATAGCCCAGAGGCTTTCCAAAACAAAAACAAGCAGATTTCACTCAAGCTCACCAGGAATGCAGAATGGATTTTTCTGCAGATGGGTTTGCAGTTTCTGAACCCGTTGGAAAGACAATGACTGCTGGCCTATCCATCCAGGTCAGAGCCCCTCAATACAGCTGAATACTCATGTAACTGGCTTATTTCCAGAGGCATTCACAGGGATAGAGGGCCTGCCTTCTCTCAGCTAAGAGTCAATTGCCTTGCAGTTTGGGACTTAAGACTTGGGGAAATTTACCAAGATGCTGGGAACGATCCCGTGAGATAAGTGCTGATGGGATCAGTACATGATGTGGGGAAATACTCAGCAAACTGAGCCTCAGTTTTCCTACTCTGAAGAGTGTCAAGCCTTGTTGGAGGCACTGCAGGAAGCAAAGTTTCATCCATCCTTTGTGTCAGCAATTTACCATGTCTGAATAAAGGTGCACAGAAACTTGTCTGTCCAGAAAGCCTGAGGTTCTGTGACAAACAACGTCCACAAACCAAGTTCTCTGACACAATTCTGAACAAGCACTTGGCGTAGATTATTCCAGCTTCCCTTATTCTGCAACAATGACTAATGCAAGATTTAGGTGATCCTTAAAACAAGGCTTTCATACTGCTGTCCATGGCACTGAAACCACTGAGATTGATTGCAGATGCCGCAAGCAGCTTTGACAAATGAATGTTCCAAGTATAAACATTTGGAAAATCAACAAAGGTAATAAATCTGTGCAGCGTATGGGGAAAAAATGGCTGAATAAAGGTTTTTGGGGATGTTTGGCCTGGATACCACAGAGCTCTGACAGTTCTGGAAGCAGCTATCATTATTACCCACTGCTTTTGATTGCTTTATTTCATCACACGGACCCACAGGCAAAGCACGTTTTGCTGCAGTGTGCATTTAACCAGGAGATGGAAAAAAATGTGTGGGATTTTTTAGCTCTTCTCCTGTCTGGTTTGTCTAGGAGAGTCTGCAAGATTTTTGAAACAGGATATTAGTGTCCAAGTCCCTTTTTAAAACTGATCTATGAACAAAGCTGAAAAGATTTTGTAAATGTCCAAAAGTGCAGGTAGATCTGCATTCTTAGGCTTTTGCCCAGAAGGATCAGATGAACCAATTGGTATTGTAATCTATGGGTGCCTTTTGGATATCTCAAAAGATTTCCTTCATCTTACACCATGCTTAATGATCCAAATTCTAGCTGACTAGAGCCTTAGCTAATTCCTGAAATAGAGGTTTGGCCATCTTCAGACCTGATGATAGAGCTGCTCTGCAAACCAGGATTTTTATGCCAGATGCAGAGGTTCAAAAATACATATTTACAGTTCCAGATCCTTGTGTCATTTCTCAGAAGTGCTCAGCTACACAGATCTCCGTAGCAGAGCTAAGGAAAAGTGAACTTGCACTTGCTAGCAGACTCCATCCCAGAAATTTAATAACACTTATTCTTATGGACATGTCAGAAATTATAGGCTCCAATCTGGTGTTCCCAAAGTCACTGGAGAGAGGACAATTAGCACTAAGCTGTCTCTGTGAGTCCAGTATTGCATTATTAAAGTCTTCTTTGCCTCTGGATTTAGGGACACTGTCTTGCAGTAATCTCAGAGATACAAAAATCTTCAATGACAAATGTTAACAAACGGCACAGAATTAGAGTACTTTGTTAACGACTTGTTCTAATTTTTATTTTGCTTCTCCCTGTTCCTCCCTTGTCATCTTGCGGCCCCCACCCCCTGCATGAGTTTCCATAGAAACAGGATGAATGGGTTCCTCTGCATCCTCCAGTGGGATTCAGGCAGCAGCACAGATTCTCTACATAGAGCCATTGTTGTAAACAAAAAGAACACTTTTGTCAAAATCAGTGTTTCACCTGAGAAAAACATGAGCAAGCTGCCACTCTGTTCCTGAAGGAGTTTGTGTTTTCTGCTCCAGCTCAAGAGGTGTTTTCTCCTGTAAAAACAGGGAATGTGGGTGCACACAGTTACTGATTCACACCCACCTGTCCACAGGTGCCAGGATGCACAGACCAGTGTGGCTTGTGCATCTGTGTGAATCAGTGTGGCTTGTGCATCTGCTGTGGCCTGGCACTGAGCACAGACATTCCCAGCAGAAGCCAGGAGCCTGCTCGGACAAACACTGTCAGGGTTGTTCTGTAAAAACTCATCAGAGCTGGAGATGAAGCAATCCCGTTTCCCTGTAAATCCATGCAGGGACAAAATAGGTGTTGCAGTGCCTTCAAGATTTCACCTCCCATCTCTTCATACACCTCTTAACTGGCACATTTCTGGGTATTTTGAGACAAAGCCTCAGCTTGTATTTTCATTAAATTATTATAATTGAATTTGAGCTGACATCTTAACTGAGTAACAAACCTGTATTGTTTTAAGGTTTTGAGCAGCACTTAAAAAAAATCATTTACTCATAAGATCTTTTTTATATATAGCTGACTCGTCAAGAAACAAACTTTACATTTTATGTCTACATGGCGAAAGATCTGAGGTCAATAGCTACTCTCACAAAATCTTTGCTGCCACTTTTCGAATCCAACAGGGCCTATACAGTGATTTTAAAAGAAGCCTTGATCAAGTTCAGTTAATTCCGCTGTTTTATGATAAGTATTCTAAGTAACTCACACTTGCACTTCTTCCACCTCCACTTCCATTTTCTTTAAATGGAAGTTTATTTCTTTTAAAAACATCAGTTAATTGCAGTGCACTATGACATCAACCTCTGCAGACTTGAAGGCACCAGTTCATACACTGCAATACCTACAAAGCACAAAGAATTCCACTAAACAAAATTAATCATTACATTCTGCCACTTATACTCCCTCCAAAGCTAAAAACTGCAGTATTCTGGGCAATGCCAGGAATATTTACAAGGATTGGACTCTTCACGACTTCTCAGCTGCTACAATTTTCATATTTTTCAGTGGGTGCAGAAATAAGCCTTGTCTCTTAACAAAAGATTTATATACGTGATAAATGGAAAGGGAAGGAGGAAATGAATTAGTTCTGATTTGTGACTCTACCTGGAGGTCATGAGCTTGCCAAAGACATCTAACAGCATCCCATAAAAAATAACCAACTCTTAAAATGCAGTCTGCCCAGAGTCCTGACCCCACCTTTTGATTTTATTTTTGAAATCCAATATATCCATTTGCTATTGACAGTCATTCCCTCAGAGAATGACCTTGTTATTTCAGGGAAGCCCCAGATGGAAGAAATTATGGCAGACAGAGCCAGGTTACCCACTAGAGCTCTATGGTTTCTTTGCAGAAGGATGAACAGTTCTCTCACAGAGCAACATTTCCTACTGTCTGTCTGCTGGTGTCTCCAGCTGCCTCCAGCTACCTCCAGGTTTCTCCACAGCACACTCCCAGACCTAACAAAGTAACTTAGCTGTAAAAATCTTATGACACACTGATGGACTACTGCAACTGCCTTCAGCCTTGCCTCCATGAGGGCAGCAAACCAAACCTTCTGGATTACTCAGAATCCAGGCACGGCTGCTGCTCAGAAGTTTTTTTCTATTTCCCCCCAGTTCTGTGTCTGGATGCAGACTGCTGTTCCTTCCCTGGACAATCTGCTATGTGGAGATTTCAGTTCTGTCAGCCACCTGTGCTCTGTTTGTAAACTGCAGGTAATTTTTGTTCCTCTCTCCGTGGTGGCTTTAGTATTAAAATGCCAACATTTTGGTCTGGATTGACTGCTAAAAGCCATTTTGGTCTGTTTTACTAAAAAGCCATCCACAGATGAGAGATCTGTTCAGCTTTTCCGTTATTTGTGTGCCTGCCAGGTGACGTCCTTGTTTGACAAATGGTTATCATGGCTCCAAGACATGCATAACAACCCTTTTGCTCACAGATCCCATTCTGTCTGTGAACCTTCAGCTACTGTGCCTTGCTTTCCACAATTCTTTCACTTGTTAAGGTTTTATGTCTTGATTATCCAGTCTAATTTCAAATTTAATCTGCTGCAAATTTTCCAGGACAGCTCATCCCCTTATAACAGAATGATCTGACAGCCATATTTATCCAGAAGAAGCATCTGATTCCCAGGAAAGTTAATGAGCACTTCCACTTTTTCCACAACAGCGTAATAAAAAGTACACATCCCACTGTTAAATGAGCTGAAATATCACCATCCTGATAAGAGAACACTACAGTGGTGTTCAGCTTTCCTCAGTAATATCATAGCTAATGATCCAGTTCTTTATAAGGCTGCATTGATATGAGAACATCCATGACATCACCCTTTTTATTTACTGGAACCTGGACTCCCCTCCATCCTTTGCCAAAGGGTTTGCATTTCAGTGACAGCTCTAAGATCAAGCACATCCTTTATTCCCTATAACTGCCCCTGTTAGCCAGTGAATACCATGATTAAATACCAAAAATCCCTTGTTACAGTGTCTTGTGGATGGAAAGCCATAAGCTTTTATTTTACTGAGAAAACAGAATGTCAAACTTTTTTCACAACTAAGTTACCTACTCTCATTTCCTGTTCAAATGACAAAAACCAGCACAGCACTTGCAGAGCTCCCAGCTTTCCCTTTTCCTTCTCCATGCTGGAGGGACTGCTGTGATGTTCCCTGCTCATATGCAAGGCCGTATTCACAAATGGCACCATCACCAGACCTCATACACATTTCACACTCTGTTCTCTGTGGTTGCCCCATTCCAGGTGCCTCACATCATTGCCTTGGATACCTGTGTGGTCTTAGCATGCTTTTAATGTGCCAAGTTGTGATTCTGCATCTGTAATTGCACCAGAGTTGGATTGCCTTTTTGTTCCCATGATGCCTGGAGAGGATGACCTGGAACAGAGCCCAGACAGAGTTAAAGGAATAAAGCAGGTATTTATTAAAAGGCCTTTAAAGGATACACCTTGAGCAGTACAAGAGCCTGGACAGGGCTCAGCCCAAGATGGACACAAGATGGACAACTGCTCACGAGTTTTCACACTTTTATAAATTTTGGTCCATTTGAATATTGGGGTCAATTTTCCAATTACAGCTTCAGGTTATGAAGTCCCATCCTCTCAGTTTGCTCTCCTCAATTCACTATTGTTTATACTTCTCTGGACCTGAAGCTGCAACAGTGTCCTTGGTGCTCAGGCTGGAAAAGGATTGTTTTGTCTAAAAAAACTGTGAAGAGAACTTGCTAACACTTTATATGAAGTTCAGAGTTACACAGTAATCAGTACAGAATCTGAAAAATATGAAAGCTAAAACTTAAGGCATCAGCCATGTCATCTCTTTCACTGGATTTCCCTTTAGGATGATTGTTTTGCAAGAAAATTCAGCATCATCATCCAGCGTTTCCTCCCCATACAGAGATTATTCCTACATCTAATCAATAATAGTTAATTTTTCCCCCTTTTTTAGCAAAATCTGTTTATATTGTGGGCAAATTCCGTGGGGGTTTTTTGGTTGGTTTTTTGTTTGGTTGGGTTTTTTTGTGTTTTTTTTTTTAATGGGTTTTTTTTGTTGTTGTTTTTTGGTGTTTTTTTTTGTTTTGTTTTGTTTGGGGTTTTTTTTTGTTTTTTTTTTTTTGTTTGTTTGTTTGTTTTGGGTTTTTTTGTGGTGTTTTTGGTTTGGTTTGGTTTGGTTTGGTTTGGTTTGGTTTGGTTTGGTTTTTTTTGTTTTGTTTTGTTTTTAAAATAGGTGCCACTTTCTGGCCTAAATTAAGAACTTTGAGTGGGAAGCTGGTGCTTGCACTTCAACTCTTCTGGAGAACAGATGCCAGCATTTGGCTGTGTGTTTTGTGAAACAAAGACCTCAAAATGTATCTTGGCATCAGCAAATCCATATTACTTTTCCCTCTTTAAGTAATGCCCAAGATTCAGTCTAAAATACACTGCTGGATTACAACTTGCTTTGGTTTGAAGCATCCTGTCACACTCACTCATCACTTTTAAAACACTAGCAAAACTATTCTGCTTCCCAGGCTAGCACAACAGCTTGCTCACAGCACTTTGGGGTTTAATTTCAATCAAGATTCCTTCAAATTAATTCAACCAAATTTCATTATTCACGCTGCTCTTTGGATTGTCACTACTGATAGTTAATACTCTGTTCATGAGCAATAAAATATAGCTTTCTAGCTCCAGCAGTTTAGGCAGTCTTCACTCCTATTTATTTACTCTATACCATGATTACCATTTCTTGTAATTTCATTAAAGCACAGGAGGTTTGTGGGGGTGCTTTATTTTCTTTTATGATGCTGTTAAAATCTGTTCCAGAAACACAGTGTCAGAAAAGTGGGCGTTTGTTTTTATGGTGATTTAGTTGATGGATTTTTTTACTTGCTTGCTTTTTTTTTTTTAATCTCTTTATCTTTAATCTGATATAGAAGTTCTCCCAGCTCCAGGTGAAACTTCTTAACTGTCTACCAGCAGTGCTGCTGTCACACAGTTAAATCTTGCTTAGCCAACGTCCCTCAGGGCTTTTAGAGGTCATATATAAAAAAGATCTTCTGTCATTCTCTTTTAAACTGACTGCATTTCCTCTCTCAGATAACAGAAAACTTTTTCTAAAACAAAATCCCTATTTGCTTTCATGGCTTGCTGACAGCTTTCCTGGAACTGTAGTGTCTATGCTAAGTGAATTTCTTGGACAGCTGAAATCACAGCAGTTCACTCTTCTACTCACTACTCTATTACACTGTAAAATTTTTGCTATGGCCTAACAGCCACAAAAGGTTTGTCTGGAGCCAGTGCTGGAATATCTTCCAGGAACCACCCATTTTCCTGCAAACTTCCCTCTCCTGAGAGGTGAGCCCAGTACCAGCAGACAACACCCAAAGATTTCATCATATTCCAAGCTGCTGTAGTTTTACTGAGGCTCTGTCTCAGACCCCCTTAAGCCTGGCTCCTGGCCCATAAATGGTTTCTGCATATTTACTTACCCTGACAGGATTTCTCCTCCCTCCATTCCCTTCTTCCCTTGAAAACCATGCAAGCACATGGCTTTCACAACATTTTGCAGCTTGAGCTTCACCACCCATATTGGATGAGGTTTACATCCTGATAGTTTTTGCATCTACCTCCCTTCATGTATTGCTTCTTCTGCAATTTGAAAATTAAGGGAAATTCAGGCAATCCTTACCCACACTCGCCAGTAGTCTCTCACTCTTCCCTCTTCCCTAAACATCAAATCTCACACTCTGCTCCAAAACTGCCAGAGCCTGTAGTGTTACTGCTATTTCAGGAGAAAAAGTGGAGGAGCAAGCCCCTGATGCACAGATAAACACCCCTTCAATGGATGAGCCAGTAAAAATCATTAATGTGTGCTCTGTTTAATACAGATGGGAGATGCCAAGTGTTGTGGACAGTTCAAAAGGTGAGGTCAGATGTGAATTGCAGTGGGTATGCCCACTTATGAGGAGAAAGTTATGCCTAGGGGCCAGGGAGAAGGATGAGGGAACACTGATGAGCAGAAAAAGGTCTGTGATATGTGGGACAGAGAAAGAGAAGGAACAAACAGCATACAAAACAGCATATGTAATGGAAAGCTAGAGGACTGGAGGAAATTCCTGGTGCAAGCATCACTTTCTCTCTTACAAAAGAACCTGAACAAAAGAGAAAAAGAACTTTTACCTTGAACTGACTTCCAGTATTTGTGGTACTTAATCGACTGCAAATGGACTTAGTGATTCAATTGTACCAAATACCTCCAAGTCACAGCCTGTCAATTCTCAAAGCTATCAAGTTGTCCTCTTCAGGACAAATATAAGGGCAGAGATTTCCACTCTTCTGGGAAAAAGCTATTAGATACTCTTTACTGAGGAGAATTTGATGGCTGGAGTAAAACCATTTCAGTGATGACCTTTCCCACCCAACTCCTCACGGGATTTTCTTTTTGAACTTTCCACTGCCCTGCCCCCTCACATCAGTAACACACCAGTGCCATACTGCCAGGCAGGATCTCATCCTGCTAAAGAGTTGCCAGAATCCTCAGCCAAGGACAGAGCAGCTTTCTGACTTCCCATTCATGGTCCCTCCTGCAGGTTTCCTCAGGGCACAAAGATAACCTTTCCATCCAAGCTGTGCAAACCCAACAGCATTCTGCCAGGGAAGGTATTTGTGGAGTGTCCTCCCATCTTCTGCAGCATCACAGAACTCAGGGGTGTGCAAGGAGGGACAGTGTGACTTGGAAACATCATCAGATTGCATTTATCTGCTGACAGGGAACCAGAGTGGTGGCATCATTCACATTTATGCCAAGTCTATTTCTCATTCTAGGAAGCAGAGCAAACAAATTAATTGAATTTCGCTGCATCACTGGCATGTGATAAACTCATCTGATTGTTAGTCTCTCTCATAAAGACCCAATCCCTAGAGTCATGATAGGACAGAGCTGAGCCTTGAGAATCAGGCAGGAAAAGGAGGTTCCTTGGATGCCACAATTCCAGAAGATACAGAAAAGACCTCGCCTTTTCTCGATATTTATTTTTCTATTCATAACTGGTTGAATTAATCTCTCAATTCATAACTGGTTAAATTAACTCCTGAATCAAGACCTTCTGAGTCAGGATCTCAGGAAATATCCCAGAAACCACTGTGTACTTCAGCTTTGTCTTGCTCATTATTCTCTCTCCCAAAAGAGAGACTGATAAATGTATGCAGGGAATTCCTCACAGAAAAAAAAAAAGGAAGTGGCATGAATTCAAATAGCAGTGTGCAGTGGTCACCGTACATCCCATAGTCCTAGGCCAAAATAATCTGGATTTTTTTTTCATTCAATGAAATGTTTTTCACTAGTTATTTTAAAAGAGAACACATATTCTTTAAGAAAACATAAAAGAAAAAAGAATGAGGCAGTAGGAGCAGAACACAGCTCCTGGGAGGCTGTTTGGACTTCTTGGTCATAAACTGTCCTGAGCAAAGCTCTGAGGGACAAGGAGGCAGATTGAGATCTGGGACTTTACATCTAGGACTGTAAAGACGGGCTGGGGCTGGAGCAAGAGTCAGGGATTTCTTCCCCAGCACCAAAGGGAGGAGGGGAGTAAAAAAAAACAAACCCAGAAAGAAATCCCAAAATAGGAAACGGAATCTGATGTCTCATATTATTAGCATCATCATGTTTAGGTGTTAAATAAAAGAGGGAATTACTGCAAGTATACCATTTTATTGTTTCAAAGAGTTCTTAAATGAGAGCCAGAAGTAATAGAGGAGATGTGGTTCCATTTTCAACCAGACCTTTCAAAAAACTAGCAGTTCAGAAATAAAGATAGTAATTGTCAGCATGGTTGATTTACATTAGTACAAGATGAGACAAAGTTTGGTTTTTAAAATCAAACTTGACAGCTGAAGTTGTAACCCCACTTCAGCAAAGGGAGGGGGTGAAGAGCAGGATCCAAAATCTAAATTTGGAACAATGTGAGAGTTCACAGCAGGACCTGAATTGTCCCTCTGTTTGCTTATCCCCTGGCCTGCTAGAGGGACTGGGCCAGAAAGTGAATCTATCTGTTAACTCATGGGTTTCAGCAGAGAAACTGAAATTATTTATCTAGCTGCCTGGTTTATGGAGGTCTGCAGAGATCAGTACTGAACCTGAAATTGTCTGTCAGCCCATCTATGCCTCACCATCACAAAGATCCAGAGGCATCAGTACCAAATTCATTCTTCAGCCTGTTTACTTTCCCAGCTCTGAGATAGGAAGCAGACCAGCAGAAACATGAAGTACATCTCAGGCTGGGTCAGCTTGCTCCTGTGTGATGTAAAATGCTACAAATTGTCAGAGTTGCAGTTGATGGAGCCTTCAAAATTTACAGTGGAATTGCTAAAATATACTGGTTTAATGCTGTGCTGGACCTCTAAGCATTAAAAAAAGGTACCACACAGGCCCATTTCCTCAACTGTTTAAAGTATTTGTGCTTTTATACCCAGCCACTCACTCCATCTGATCCCATCACCATTTCCTCGTGTGTCTTCCTGCACTGAGGGAGTAGTAAGGAAAGGGCATGGGGTCTAGAGTTTTTACTGTGAATAAGAGATCCTCTTTCACTATGGGATATTAATGGCCTGTTTCTTGGGCTTCTCAAATAAAACCACAGCACCTCAGATTGTTTTCTTCTGGAAAGGAAGACAGGAGTGTGGGGCCAAATCCCTGCAAGGGATGCAATGAACCACTGTAAGTCTGTGGTTTTCTTGTCACCTCTTGTGTGACAGGAGGCTACAGGTGTTCAGTGTCAAAAAAATGCCATATTTGCCTGGTGCCTGACAATTGCAGTTTGTCTGGCAGGTGAAAAGGATGTATCAGGAGGATTTGTGAGCTGCTCACACAGGATGTCCACCTCTGTCATTTTGTTACCTCTGTTTCACTGCATTTTTGTCATGGAGGGACATCATTCTTTGAGGAGGGTCAAGGCTTATTGTAGTTAGGCTCAATCAATCATGTCCAGAAAATAAAGTGCCATTTTTCTTACCAAATGCTTATCAATGCCTATTTTCAACCATCTCAAGGAAAATGATGCAATTCCTGCCCTGTAAGTGTTAAAGCAGCAGAACTTCTTGACAGTAAGCAGGGAATTTGCTCTGATGACAAGGTTCCACGGGCACTGAGGGATGTAAGCAGATGGTGGTGCTCTTTAATGCCACCCAAAAAGTTTTCACTAGTCAATGCTGAAAACAAAAGCCCTAATAATGTGTTTCTTTCCAAGACAGCCCTCTGCTCTCTCTCAAATACCTGTGACAACAGCCGGATCCTCTGGATCCAGTCACTAAAAATGTAGAATTGTGTACATGCAGGAATATCACTGAGATTGGGGTCAGAGGGAGTGTAGGGCTTTAAGACACTCTTCTGTGAAAAAACTCTAATTGTGAGAAATGGTCAAGATTCGAGCAGCTGTTTCAGGGGAAATTCAAATGCTATATAAGGAGAACAGAAATTACTTCAGAATGGTTCAGCTTTTTTAAGAGTCACAGTGAATCACATCTTTGACAGCAGACAACTGCAACATCTATTATCAATGATCAATTGAGCAAAAAAGAGATAGAAAGCCATACCTGTATCGATTGGCCATTTGTAATTTGAGATATGTTTTAAAGAAAGTGGAGGCAAGCAGAGCTTTAGCATTCTTGCATGAGAGATGGACTCTTGTTTCCCTGACGAGCCCCAGTGCCTGCAGACAATGTGCCAACAGCTGGGCAGAGCTCTTCATCTACATTTCTTGAATTTTGATTCCTCCTGCCTCCCTCAAAAAGCTTCCAAAAACTTTCCTGATCTAGGCACCCCTGCTCCTGTCTCCCCATCCCATGTGTCCTGCACATCTCTGAGAGACTCCCTCCTGCCCCTTTGGCAGAGGGGAAAGGAAGGTTCAGCAGAGGACCCATGGCCATGGCAGGGGAAAGGGAAGCACAGGGCACATTTCCAAGTATAATCACTTTTGTTATTAACCAAAACATTGCAGTTTAGAGCTGAATTGTTATCAGTATTCATATCTGCACCCTTTATTTCCCTCTGCCTTTTTCCAGACTCCCAGGCAGGTCAACACTAATGAAACATTTAGAAATGAGGGCAAGAGGCATGGAAAACCACAGGTTGAGCGTGGAAAAACAGTGCAATTATTTTTGTTTAAGATTAATATACTACTGAAACCTGGCTAGTAGTCATGGGACAGAGAAAATGTAAATTACTTTTATGTCACGAAGCAGCTCCCAGCATCACGCAGAAGCCTTACCCTAGTGGAAGGGAACACATGCATATTCAAAGCCTTTTACCAAAGTGGTGAAGAAAAGAGAAGCAATACTGTAGAGGCACAGAGCCCAATGGAGGCCATGGCCCTACCCTGGAGGAAAAGCCTTACAGCTCCTCCCCCCTGAAGAGGTAACCCTTAAGTAGGCTTCTCTAGTTTATGGCAACGAGAAAATCTCTCCCACAATGCTATTCAGTTGTATGTAGATATTTTGTATCTCACCTTTGTTCCACCCCTCAGATCATTGGCCCTGTTGCTATACCCCACCCCCTGCTTTCCCCATAAGAATCCTGCTCCCTGACACGTTTTGGTCAGTCTTTATCCCTGGACTCCTTTCTGGAAGAAAAACAAGTAGGGATGTCTGTGGAGCCCCATACAATGGCTCCAATCCCTTTCTTCAGTGTCACCTGCATCAGTAGCAGCTCACAACTGAGCTGAAATCACTCAGTGGCAGCAGATGTGCAAAGAAATCATTTTTGCAGTTCAGTAGCTAAAACAAATAATAATTGTAGAAATATTTTTAAGATTTCTGAAATGAAGCCTCAGGCTCCCTCAAGTATTTTCAGTGAGCAGAGATACTTAACTGGAATAAGGTGGTGACTCTTCACGTTAAGTGCTCCTTATTTATTTCAAACACACAGAGCTAAATTTGTCCCTAAAAGGTTGTTCTGAAGGACAAAAACAAACAAACAAAACAAAAAAAACCCCCAAAAAAACAACAACAAAAAAATTCATAATAGATCTCTTGAAGGAAGTATCCAAATTAACAGTTTTGGCATAATGAAGAAACAGATCTTCCAGACAGGCTGGCTCAAACCTGAGCCTTCCTCTGCCATTCCCAGACTCATCTGTGGGAAAATCCACTCTTCATTCACCTGTGCCCAGTGTTTAAGCCCCTGAAGAGACAGTGGGATGGATCCAACGGTGGGTATCTTATTTGTGGTAAGAAGTGACCAAATTTGGAAATGAGATCCTCTGCACATGTTGTTGGCAGTGCAGGAGTAATCCACAGCCCCCCAGGGACTGATCACCCTCACCAAAACCCCACAGACCGAAAATTCATAGAGCAGCTCTGTACGACAGGAATAGTTCCAAGTGCGGCTGCCAGCTCTCCATAACCATGGGAATTCTGCCTGCTTTATTTGGGTGGCACAAAGTCAATTTAAGCATAGTACATTTTATTAAAGCAATTGATGTAGCCAGTGTGAAACAAGCTGATTTTCAGGCACACACACCTCCCTGTGTTTGGGTCTAGGTTATAAATGCAAGCTGCAGCACTAAGTACAAACTGAGAATAATTGCTCAATTTCATTTTAGGCTTTAATTTGATTCATTAACTTGGTGACACCTTGGGTGAGGAAAGGTATTTGGTACTCAGGAAGTGGAGGAGGAACATTTTTAGCATGAGGAAAAGTAAAGAAGTTGTTTAGTCCTCTGGGAAAGAGAGAGAAAATGAGAGCAGCAGGTAATTTATTGCTGTTTTAACGAGAAACTGTAAGCTGAGAGGAGGGGATAAGAATTATAAAGTGCTGTAAAAACAGTATCTCTGTTGAGGCCCTGATGTTCAGTGTCCAGAGTTATGAGTTGCAGTTCCCTGGCTTGTTTCTTGCTGCTCCTATTTAAGACATGAAGAAGGACCTGGGAGCTCTAAAAGCTTGTCCCTTTTATTCACCTCTGTGAATTGCTCCCATATAAAATATTACCTTTCCTGACAAGGTAAGGTCTTGCCTCCTTGAGCCCTGCTACTCCCAGCACAGCAGAGCAGAGCTCAGGGCTTGGTCGTGCAGTCACTGGAGCCTGTCACACGTAGGATCAGGGAGGTGATGGCCTGTGGGGTTGGCACACATATTTAGAAAAAAAGTGGCAAATCCCATGGAGATGTTGCTTTACATTGCACAAAAGTTCATTTTTTCCTGGAAGCTGCAACTTCCCACAGACCTTAGGGATCCACTAGCTAGGCATGGTGCAGGGATCCTGGAGACAAGCCACTGCCTCCTATTCCCTGAAAGAGCCTTAGGACTCCAGACACCTCCACTCATCTTCCCAGTTGCCCATTTGAAGTGTTTTGGGGCACTTTCATCCAGCTTCAGATTTGATGAGAACACCTCCACACATCCTTAAGAAAATGAAGATGTTAGTGAATGAAATTCTTAGTTCTCACAAATGTCCTCTGATACCTTTGGGGACACAATGGCCCTGATTCTCATTCACATGAGGAGCTGTTTATGCTGCTGCACTAAAAAAAATTCCTATCTAGGCTTTGCTGTAAATTCAAATTAGGCCCCAAATGCTGCTGCTGCTGGGGAGAGGATTACATTTATCACAAGCAACCGGTATGTAATATTTTGTATTCCCCAAGCAAATCCTTCCAGAGCAGAATGACAGACCATACATTGTGTATGTATGTAATCCAAATGGAAGGACTCTTTTTCCTCATGTTAGACAAAAAAAAAAAAAAAAAAAAAAAAAAAAAAAATTTTACTCCTTTACAAATTTCCTGAATTGATAGACGTTTTATAATTTTTTTCATGCCAAAAAGATGCCAAAGGAAGAAAAAAAGAAAACTAGTAAAAATAATTACCAAGGCTTCCCATGGATCCAGAGCCTGATTTATTCATTAGAGTGACAAATGACTCTGCGATTGGCTCAGCTGGTCAGAGCAGGGCGCTAATAATGCCAAGGTCTTGGGTTCAATCCTGTATGGGCCATTCACTAAAGAGTTGAAGATCATTCTGTGTCCCTTTCAACGTGCTCTTCTCCAAACCCTCAGCCCCTCTGTCCCTGTGTAGAGCTCACAACCCAGCCTGGCTCCCTCCCTCCCTCCTTCCCTTTTTCTCTCCCTCCTCTTGCAAGTCAAAATAACTTGTCAGCAGTCCAATTGCATTCAACTGCTTCATATTTATTCATGCTGACTTCTGAACCAGACACAATAAATACACCCACTTTAGGCTCTGAATACCACCTCCTAGGATGTACAGCACATGGTAATCAATAAATATGCAGAACCTGCTTCTTGGAAAATCCACATTCACTTCCTCCAATTCCTACTTCAGTCCTACTTTGGTTCACCTCTATTTCAAACCATCCAGGCTATTGGGGGGAGGTATTCTAGAAGGCTCTACTTCCCAAAAGATAGTCTAAATCTTCTTCATCTTGCTTCCGGGTTTCACTCTGAACATGTCAAAGTCAAAGCAAACACTGTGAGAGGTAGTTAAGAGCAGCTCTGAGGGTCAAGGGTGAAAACCACACTTCAGAACCTAGTCTATGCTTCAGTTTTGGAAAGCCACATTGAGGGCAGTAGTTGAAAGAGTTCCTTAGCTATCTTAATAGAAAAAAAATCAGAAGACAAAGCAAAAACCAAAGAAGCAGCAAACAAAACACATAGGCAGAAATGGGAAAACCCACCAGATGAATTTCTTCTTTTCAAAAACTGACACTGCAACTGCAGAGGTGTTCCCAACCACATTGCTGGATTTATGCTCTGGAAATACTGACCAGTTTAATCAGACTCAAGCCTAGTACTGGGAGTCACACAGCTAAAGGCACTGAGAGAAGCACTGTTAATTGTGTCTGAAGAGTTAGGAGCTGAGAAATTCTCCATCTGTTTCAGGTAGACTGCACCCAGCTTCTGTCGGAGCTTCAGCAGGTATCAGAGCCACATGCGTGCTAGAAACTAATTTATATCATCACTGTTAGAGGCACTAGTGCTTGGACAAACACTTCATCTTCTGTTCTTGCAGAAGCCGATTTTGGGATAAGGCAAAAGCATTTATATCTAGTCCAAGGGGATTTTAGGTTTAAAGCTCTGGTCACTGGAGAGATCTAAAGATCTGCAGGGTTTCATTCATTTGTAGCATAGTTGTAGGTGCCTCTAAAAGCCAAGGAATAGAGCAAATTTGGGTATGGGAGCTTTCAGAAATGTCAAAGGTTTCATTTTCAGAAAGAATTATCTTTACAAATGTCTAGCAGAGAACAAAGTGAGCAAAATGAAAACCTAGGTTCAAACATGTGAATTACAGATTCCTTGATCATTTTTATCTGCCCATTCATCCATTCCCTGCCCAGGGAGTTTTGTACTGCAATATGAGCCCTCAGATGTGTCAGGAATACCAGATGGCAGCATTAATATGCTCCTCTATCACCAAAAAAGTTGCAGGAGCTTGGAGGGCACAAAGTTTTCAGCTTTTATGTGTGCAGAACAATGCTCAGCCACAGATTCACACCATGAGCAATTCACATGCAGATAATTCTGCTCCACACAGCTTCTTCAGCACAGAGTAATCAACACATGCATAATTGTTAATGGTAGTGTTAAAACTTTCATGGTGTTGTTTATCAGATTACAACAGGTCGTTCATCCCACTGCTCACAGCTTCCACTGCCAACACTGCCATGGTGCAACATTGAGAAGAAAATGAAGGGAAGGCGCATCACACCACCAAAACCTCCTTTATCTCAGGTCTTTCCCAAAGCTCTTTGGTACTTCCAAGTCAACAGGTGCTTGCTGCAACAAACTTGTGAGGGATTGTATCAAATGCTGAAATAAAGGCTGTCTTCTGAGTCTCACCATCTTTATGCTCCTGGCAGCCCCTAGCACTCTGTGGGGCCATGCCCAATGGGTAAATGGAAGTGCCTTGGCCCCGCTAAATTCTCTTTTCATCCCTCATGCTGCTGTTTGGGAATAGCCATGATAGGGGGAAGTGTTAATGCTGATATCTAGTGCATAGAGCTGGAGTTTCCCTCCCAGCATTACTTATTTAGATTTATCACGTAACTCCACCCATCAGGCTGGGCTTCCCAGCCAGAAGAGGGAAGCCAAGCCACATGTTCCACCTCATAAATTTCAAGCCCGTTACCTTCTGAATCTGCTACTGATAGAGGCAATATTAGCAAGGTACCAGGTGTGCCCCACACTTGCAGCCTATCTGGTGAGAAGGAACATGGAAAACAGGCTGGCAGGAAGAAGGGGTAGCCCTTCTGCTCTTCCTGCTCCTGCTTTGGTTCCTCCTCTTCCTCCCATTCATTATTTTGCTGTCACCTTCTCCAGTTCTGTTCCCCAAATACCTCCTCTGCCACTGAAACCTTCACAGACATTCAGAAATTTTGTATGTAAAAGTCATATAACATTATAAAAATATGATAAATTTTATTTATACAATTTTGACATTAACTATACAAAATTTATTTAGCTATAATTTTATACAAAATTTACATACCTAAAAAAAAAAAGTGAGAGGCAGGATGAAGATGTTTTCTGTCTACCCTCTGGTTCATTCTTGTGCTCCATTGAGGAGTACCTGGAGGTTGAATTTCCTTTGTCAGCTTCTTCCCTGCCTCCATACAGTCTCTCTGCTAGGCCCACTAATGGGAACCTATGGAAATGGGCATCCAGCAGCTTGGGGGCACAGACCTAAGGATAGTTCTTCTACCCCAGGATTACTTAAATAGAAAACCAAAGCAGTCTGAGGGCTTTGGTCCAAATTGATAGCATTAAAAAGTGGTGAAAGCTGCCTCAGAAAGCCTTTGCCTTTCTTTGTGATTGGGATCCTAGAGCTCAGCTATGCCATGAAAAGTTTTCTAATTCCCTGCCTCCATCCAGAGCAGGGTCTGTTCCATCCATACCTGCAGTGCTCCTTGCACAAAGAAGCCTTCATCTCATGTGAGGACTGAACAATTAGTGGCTGCCTACAGAGCACCAAAACCTGGCCCCAGTAATGAAATGAAAGTGAAAATGGTAATTAAGCTTTCCTAACAAGAAAAAAAGACAGACTCAAAGGAACTGAACATGAAAAGAAAATAACTAAAGCTCTGTCAAAATGTACTACACTATTTTTAGCTTTTCTTTATTTTCTGAGGACAATAACTTTGCATTAATGTAGTATCTTCCAGATATTGATCAATTAAGGGTTCCACTACTAGCCAGAAATATTATTGTCATCCTAAAGATGTGAACAGTACTGTCTTGGCCAGAGAACCAGGGACAGAGTCCAGTTTTTGAAAATTCCACATCCTGATGTTCCCTCACTATGGTGTCCCTCCCTTTCTTCCATCCCTATTCAAAGAAATATTATATTGCAAGACAATAAACTCAAACACCTTTAATGCAATAACCTCCTGGAATTATTACCAGGGGAAAGAACAGCCTGGGGACCTTCTTGAATGTCCATTATCATACAATCACAGAATCATACAATTGTTTAGGGTGGACTTTTCCTCTTAAGAATTCTTTGGCCTGCTCTGTGGGTGGGTGATGTGTTGCAGGAGGAGATCTTCACCTCTGAGAGCCAGAGACGTCTCCCTTCTCCTCCACTTCTGTCCTTCAGCTCCCACACTGAGAAATCATAGAATCATTGTGAAAAATGGTCTGGGCTGGAAGGGATGTGAAAGAGCATCTGGTTCCACCCCTCTGCTATGCTCCCTCCTATTTCATGATTTATTACTGATCCTGTAGGTCTGTCTGGGGTGCCAGCCCAATGTTATGCTACCATCCAAGGCCCCAAATCTTGCTACTCTATGCCACAGTGGTCAATCCGATCTTCTATAAAAAGGCTTAATATGGGAAATCTTCTAAATGAATTAAGGAGAAAGGAAGCAGTGAAACAGAAGTGTTGTGGGGGTTCACCTGCCGTGGCTCCAATGCCATTACTAAAAGTAGCTGGAAAATGAGGTGTTGAGGAAGGAATAGTGCACAACAGTCAAGCTCTGTGGGCTGGTTTAAAACCCAGCTGAGAAATTAGACTCGTTCAAGACTGCTCCCCTTTCCCCCCTGCCTCTTCTGATAATGGAGGAACACTGGGAGAAATTATAGGTTGGAACCCAAATTTACTGAAAATTCACAATAAACGCCACAATATTCATAAAAGAGTAAAAAGAGAGAGATTTTTACCCTTGAAAGGTGAGTATTCACCACCAAACAAATAAAAACACTTCCTGAAGAGAGTGTGTAGTATAGAATAGACAGGGCTAAAAACTTCACTCCCTTGTCTCTGTACCCAGGACATTATCAAAAAACCAGAAGAATAACACACTGCATTTAACAGTAGCTTTCCTATGGCTAGAAATGAATATTTTAAAGGAACAGTGGGGATACTCAGAGGAATGATTTCATTATTATTTTGAACAACACTAGAGCTTTCTCTTTTTGTCAGGGATTGTCTTTTATTTGCACAGTTCCTAAAGCTGCTTCTCTCCTCTGGCCTGAGCCATTATGGTAATAATGAGAAGAACAAAAGCTGCCGCTGTGCTCTGTATGTTAATGGCTGTGTGCCGAGGTGAGAGAGGGTTACAGAGTGCTGGCAAAGATGAAGAGAGAAAAAACAAGGTTTGTATATGACAGGAATGTTTAATGATAACTGTATAAACAGTGGGGAACTGACAGGCCAAAACTTTGGTGAAAAAGCATAATCCTGCTGCAGAGATACATTAGAGAGACAACGAATGTGGCACAGTGATGGAACTGCTGGAAAAAGCGAATGCCACAAGGAGAATTTGTATTTTTCAGCCCTTTCTCTTATTTTCTTTAATTCTTAAGAAGAAGATATCCTTTCTCAAAGAAAGGATGAAGAGGATTTTCTATTGGTACCACAAGAAACAGGCTGTTGTCACTGTCTGCTATGGGGAGTGGTGAAGAAATCACAGTGACACGGCTTCCTCTCAGAGAGCAGAAGGAACAATTTATTGTAGAAGTACACACACTTTATAGACTAGTTAGCTAAACCGAGAATAGGATCAGCTCATTGGTCCAAGGAAGGCAACACCTCTTGCAAACATGCTTTTACCAAAATACCACGTCTCACACGCACACATCCTGTCAACAACACCAGGTGCAACTTTTGTTAATAATTCTTTCCTTTCTGTTTTCCTTCGAGCGCCTTGGAAAACTGCTATTTTCCTAGGCTCCAGTATCCACAGGCTGTGAACATGGAATTCTTTAGGACAAAGATGATCAGCAGACTGTGGGATTATGTGAGCAGGCCATACTAATAAATCTGATGTATTCAGGACACACTGCACTGGAAATAAAAGGAAAGCTGTGGGATCACAAGTAAATTAAATGAAAATTAAAGCCAATTTGTAAGATGGGATGTTTAATTCTGCACTGTTCAGGAGGTATATACAAGAATCCCACAGAAAAGAAAGGTTTTGATAAAAGGTAGGATGCTGCTTACCCCTGGTCCTTCCTTTGCCTTTTGAAGAACCTGTCCCAAGGGGTACACAGGATTGTAAGAAAAAATGGGCAAATCTGAACATTTTTGCAGATGCAAAGATGTTCATAAAGGCAAGAGGACAACAACTAAGTAGGGGCCATGCCCAGAGGGTAAATGGCAGTGCCCTGGCCCTGCTAAATTCTCTTTTCATCCCTCATGCTGCTGCTTGGGAATATGTCAAAGCCATGATAGGGGGAAGTGTCTGGAATTTTGTGCTAGGGAGTCAAAACATTTTTTGATTTTATGAGGGATCTTTGTAGAGGGACCTGGGGCAGATGCTGCTGGAGGCAATATCAGCAGGTCCTGCAGCTTAGTGGAAATCATGCAAAATGCATTCTTTGGAGATGTTTTTATTCCAGATTCTTTCTTTTGTGTGAATAGCTTTTCAAACCCCCTTAACACAAAAATCCAACAGTGTATGTCTAAAAAAATGAATGTGAAGGGAACAGCTTTATGAAGCTAATAGCTTCCCCTAATTTCTCCTCCAAGTCACTCCAGAGGGTAAGAGGAGTTGGAAAAGAGCTGGAAGAACCTTCCTAGGCTAGTACTGAGGGACCCAAGCCAAACCCACCTTGGTGCACCTGGAAGATAATTCAGAGCAAGTTTTGGGCTGACAGCAGTTGCCATCCCCATGCCTGCAGGGCCCAAAGAGACATCTTGGGTTCTGTTCACTGGACTGCCGCACAGAGATGGACATGGTCAATTCTCTGATGTTGCCCCTAGGGAGCAGAAGGCATCACCCAACCATCCAGTCAGTACAACTCAGATGTTTAAATATAAATTCTTTTTCTGCTGGGGTCCCTCTTACTTTTAAGCATGGGATTAATCACCTCCCAGAGGAGTGCTGAAGACTGCTACCCCTTGGCCCTCAGCCATGAGCTGGGGACCAAGAGAGCTGAAAGACTGAGCACCCCAAAGAACAAATATTAGAAAGAACTGATTTGGAAATAAATTGACTGAAAATCTTTATTGCTAGACACAGCATATGAATTAAAAATAAAAGAGGAACACAAATGGAGTGGGAAAATTTTCATCTTGTCAAAAATAATTACTTTTCTGCCTACTGAAATGTTTCAACAGATACATTTAGCCTAGCCTTTCTTTGCATATTTAGACAACTCAGAAAATACTTCCTGACATGGATAAGACTCCCCCAAAGCTCCTTATTTAGCTTCTTCTTTATAACCAATTTATAACAGCAGTCCCATGAAGATAACCTTTAATATGATGATTAGGGCAGATTTATTATTATTCCAGCCTAGTCCATCTTCTCCCCTTTTGCCAGTAATTTGGTGGCATACGGAGTTGAGACTGATGGTCTGCTTAAGCATGCAGCTAGCACCAATCTCAATTACTGAAACGAGAAAAGTCTATTGAGAAAAGTCTAAGAAGCCTCCCCATGCTCCTCATCATCTTCTAAACAGTTAAAGTTCTCTTACCAAGAGAAAGGCCCTTCCTTGACTCCCTTTAGGTAGTGCCATCAGATTGCAGCTGCCCAGTCAGGTTCCCTTAGAGATAACAGCCAATTACAAATTTACAGTGTGCCAGGGAGCTTCAGACTCCAGCATGACACAAATTAATAGCATCTCACGTCACCAGCAGGAAATAGTTGTTCTTTGGAGTTCTTCTTCTCAGGGTGCAAGCAGACCAGTAATGACAAAAGGCAGATGGGCAGGTCAAGAGCAAACCTTCCACTGCCCGCAGCAGCTCCAGGTTTGTCCATAGCTCTGATGAGACTGTGATTAGAAACCTAAAAGAAATGCACAGCGGGTGCTGTAGGCTGCTGCAGGGGCTAGGAAAGCTCTGTTGTTTCCTCCTTGCAGCTGTGCAAAGGTCTGAGGGCTGCCAACACATCTCTGTCTGGTAGGGCACTTCTGGCAGAGTGCTGGGAAGAGCAAACAGCTGTATCCTGAGGATTGATTGACAAACTCTGTCATCCATTACAGCTGAGATGCTGGCCCATGCTGCTGGCTGTAATGGTTGGTCCTTCATCTTTTGAATGGACTGTGAAAAAGTGCAGTAAAAAGTACATTGTTTCCCCTCCAAAAATAAGCTTTCCCCATCTCACACATCAAAGCTACTGTTTTGCAACTCGACTATGTTTGCTATGCTATGCTTTCTCTTTTCTGAGACAAATCTGATCTCACCAGGGTTGTGTAGTTTGTCTCTCTCTTTCTCTGTTATTGTAGATAATTAGGCAAAAATTAAAACCATGAAGTTGTGTAGTATTGGCAAGGGATCTTTGGAGGTTTTTTCTCCACCTGGCCTTTTTTCCCCAACTGAACATCATTTTGAGTACAAACAGGCTTGAAACACTCTCATCACATGTGAAGGTGATTTTAAAGATTGCTGCAACAACAGGTCTCTGCAATCCCAAGAGGAGTCCTGCAATGCTTTTTCTCACCCAGTCCTCATGGAGTGGAGTACCTGCCACTTGAAAAGCAAGTGAGCACCAGCTCCCTGAAGTGGGGAAATAACCAACAAGACTCTGAGAGGCTACAAACACAAATGTGGACACACAGATGTCCCTTATTGTGCCAGCCTTGGGAGGGAAGGATAGTGACTGAGCAGTTGAGATCTGGCCACTGTGCACTGCGGTGTCTCACTGCTGGGGACAGTGACACTGCTGTCCCACCATGGACCCTGAGGGTGGAGGGCAGAGCTGCAGTGTGAGCCAAGCAGTGCTGCTGCTCCAGTTTTACATGCAGGCTCTTCAGCTGTTAGCAGCACACAAGGGGTTTACAAGCCCCAGCGCCGCATTAGGAACAAACACGTCCAATCTTACATCACCAGTCCTGAGGGGTGTTGCCAAGTAAGGACAGTTTAAAATCAATCAGGCAACAGCATAAAATACTTAGCACTTGGCTGAGTGTTTCCACTTGTCCCTGCTCAGCATACATCCTGGGACAGACACAGGACCTGTGGGAAGGGCGAGGGAGAGAAAGCAGCTGCTCTGGCACAGCCTCCCATTGTTGTCCTGACTCCAAGGAACAACTGGACCCTCAAACTCAGCTTCCAGCTCAACTTCATCCAGCAGTGAGGACGAGTCTGTTACTCTGACAAACTGCTGTGATTGTGGTTACAGTGCTCTAGCTGCTGCTTCTCTGAAGCCCTGTATTTCTTGCTGGGCCCAAATATAGGGTCAGCTGGGACCTACACCTCTCAGTGTCCCAGTAGAAACCATCTCCCAGCCTGGGGCAGGCTGGTGCCAGCATCCTACAGTCTGCTCAGGGGCCAAATTAACTCCTGGAGTAATGCCTTTATCTCTGATATCCATTGACAGCATCTCAGCTGGACCTGAGGCTCCTCCAAAACCTCTCTACACACATCAAGACTGTGCTGTCACTGAGGTGAATTTTACTCTTCCTTAGGAAATACAAAGCTCTGAAGAAATCTTCCCTAGAAGAAAAGAGATTCTGATTAGGTATAAGGGAGAAATCTTTTACAGTGAGGGTGTTGAACCACTGAAACAGGTTGCTCAGAGAGGTGGTAAATGCCGCATCCCTGAAAACTTTCGAGGTCCGGTTAGATGAGGCTCTGAGCAACTTGGTCTAGTGGAAGATGTCTCTGCTTACTGCAAGGAGTTGGGCTAGATAGCCTTCATCTGTCCCTTCAGAGACCAGTTATTCCTGATTCTCTGAATTCTAGACCAGCTATTCTATGATTCTTTGAAATTCTGACTTCAGCCAAGAGCTGGAAATACAGAAACATACAGTTGAAAATTAACTCACCTCCCTTGGTGAAGTTTGCTTTAACACTGAAATGCTGGAGGACCAACTGGATTAGGCTGGAGATAAACACAATAGTCTTCCTCAACAACTACATTTGGAGCAAAACTATGTTCAAGGGTCATTGTGGAGCAAACTGCAGACCCCCAAGTCCAAGGGAATTTGAGAAATTAATGATCCTTCAATGGGAGTATTATTGCGTCCTACCCAGAACAGGAGTGTTATGGAGTGATTTTAGGAGAAGACTCCAGGTGATACTTGAGACACTTGGAAAACATGCATTTGAAAAAGCCAAGGCATAACATTGTCTAGCAGCAACAGAGGGGTGGGATAAGAAAGGCTAAGATGCACACTCCATCAGAGCACCTCAGCATTCTTTAAATTTGCTTTGCAGTGAACATTTTCCTTAAAGGTTCAGATTTTAGGTATCAAAGACAACAATCTCCTCAGGATTTTTCCAAGATGCTTGAATTCTTTCTCATCCAACCTGTTTAACTCACCCTAAAAATAAGACATTAGGGTTTCACTGCATCCCAGAGAATTATTCCACGGAAATTCCTTAGCTTTGTCCACAAAAATACAAAGCAATGATAAGGAGAGAAGATGTGTTCAGAGAAGAAAGATGGACCAAACATAAGCCCTTACTAAACCACCTGAAATCACAGCCTCTGCAGTCTGCATTCAAGTCTTCTGGCATGTGAAAAACTGAGATTATAGGCACACTTCTGTTTTTGTTAAGTGTAAAGGAACTGTTCATATGTTTTATACTTTTCAAAAATTACAGTTAGGATAGGGTCATGGGCCATAGTATCCTTAGGGTTTTACCTAATGAATATCAGTATAATCACATCAGCCATTCCAATTCACCCCAGCTGAAGCTGTTTTACATAATATGCAAATATCTCCTTCCTTGCCTTCTCTGTAAGCTTGTTGTAGCTGGAAATACCAATAGTTTGAAGTGACAGGAGTATCACACAAAGCTTTGACTGACTACCTCTGAGGTTAGAACTGTGCTGGACTTGGCGATTTGGGTCCTGTAGCTCTGCCTTGTCAACTATCTTGAGCAGCCTGGACTGATTTCTGCATTTTATGTGCTCAGCATAATTTGCTCTAAGTTTTCATCTTGGTGATCAGTAGACAATTCCCCTATGGGACCCTGCTCTCTATTTCCCTGGAGAAAATGAAATTTTTGGACTGAAAAAAGAGGGGAAAGCCTCTTTTTCAATATTATTATCATTCATTAATTATGAAGCAGTGACAGCTGTAAATCCCAAAGCTTAGATTCTCTCTGCCTCCCTTGTAAGTGTTACACAGAAATGTAAGAGAGAGTTTCTGTCCCAGTGATTCCAGTAATTTATAGAACAGGTAGATTACAAGAGGTGGATAAAGCTGCCAGACTAATTGCTTGCAGGTAAGAGGCATTTAAAATGGAGATAAGTTATTGTGAAAGAGAGAATCTACTAACCAAGCAAAGAAAAATTTCCAAGACACTCATAAAAACTGGTGTAACATAGCGGTATTTTGTCAGTAGAAGAAGGAAGAAGAACAAAAAGATTGGCAATGATCTAGCACCAAAAAGACAGATATTTGGACTTCAAAAGTATTGCGTTATTCATCCAAAGTGTCTTTAATTGGCTAACCCCCTGTGGAACGTGGAAAGAGCTGTGAAATATGGAGGGGGTCTTAATCAGAAGTTGTGATATTTCTTCAAAAAATATGTCCCAAAACAAAACATGCTCTTAAACACTGCAGTTTTCCATAAATTAAAAAGTGAGGAGCTGCAATACCTAAACCCTGTGGAGAAAGGTTAAATTTTGGAAGCTGCCAAAGTTCTCAATGAGAACAAACACCAGCTGAAAAGAAAGAGAGAACAAAACGACAAAACCCCCCAAAACCTCAAAGAATTTCTGTTGAAAAGCAATTTTAATGGAGAAATTCAGGGCCAGATGGTACCTGCAAAACTCAGCCTTGACTAAAGAAGAGTATAAAACTCTACCTAAGAAATGAAGAAAAAAAAAAAAGCCAAAAAAGTTCACCTGGAAGAGACAGCTGTTGAACATGTACACATTTAGTACAACCATGCAGTAAGATGATGTATGCCAGTTTGAGATGGCACAGAAGCTTATGAATTTGGCTCAGACATTTGGGAATGTCTCCAAATGTGGCCAGGAAGGCAGGCAGAAAGCTAGAGGGCTTGAAAGAGGAGGACGGGGTGATGAACACTAAATCAGCTTTTTTCCTGCCCACATAATAGAGCATTTCTGCCGTAACAGGTCTGTGAGTATTTCTGGTAGGTTTGGGTATAAAAGGAATAGGATATAGGGTGTGCTCATTTGAAGAAACTACTAGCATTAAATATTTAACCTCCCGAATTTAATTTGTTAAATCCTCTGGGAGCCGTTTCCAGATTGTTTGCAGTGTGCTCTGGGAGCAGTTCCAGGTGAACAGTGACTTTAGCTCTGATTGCTTACCCTCACTTGGGGGCAGTGGTTTTCCATGGTCTGTCCATGTAGACAACACTGAGGCCAGGCCCTGTCACTGTCTCCATGCCTTAACAGGTCTGCAGGCTCTTGTCAGGCAGCCTGAGGAGCAGTGGAACTGTGTCCTTACTAGGGGAGATGCAGCAGGAGACTGGAAGTAGAAATCTGAACTCCTATTTATTTTCACAGCCTGTTAGTGCAGAAAGAAAAAGGCTATTTCTTTTGGTTTTGCCAACACCAAAGGATTTTTCTAATGTTACAGGACAGGCACTGTCTAGTTTTAATCTGAAGGATGATGGAGAATTTAGAACCCATCATGTCCTTTGTGTGCAGTTGCTGTTGAGTCTTCTAAGCTATGGGGCTTCACTGTGTAGCCTGCAGGCAGCAAGAAAAGAACCTGGAATTCTCCCTCAATCATAATTGTCAAGGTGAGAATCACACACAGAAGGCTCAGCTTGGCATCCTCCTGCTTTTCCAGCTGCTGCCCCAGAGTGTTATATCTCTCCCAGGTGATTTGTGTTGAGTCCCTTGGCACTGCCTGGAGCATCTAGGGCTTCTCCACATGCCAAATAATCTTACTTTAAGGGGGTGAACCAACTCAATGTGATGATCTGAAATCCATTTGATTTAACTTTACCTATCAGCAATCAATTTAACCCATCAGCATGCCCAGATATAAATCCAGGTCTGAGATCCCCTACAGGACTAGGTGCCCCCAACATCTGTTTTTACTGTCCTGGCTACCTAAAATATCAGATTTTTGGGGAAAGTACTGTCTCTTACCATGTTTATATGCAGGTCTCTACATACTAGGTGCCTGAGCAATACATAATGGGTCAAATTTCATGGCACTCAGCTCCAAAAGTGTCTGATTTCAACAAAACAGTTTCACTGTGGATGAAAAGGCATTTAAGGTGGGATGCTAGATAACTCAGGAGATCCTTAATCACATCCAAGAGGAGCTTTATCATCTCAGATATTTGGCTGACTCCATTCAACGTCTGTAGCACGTAAATATTTCACCAGTGGCTGGTTCCTTCCTTTATAAAAAAGTCACAGGGTGGCCTTGGCACATTTTCTGTCTGACAGATGGCCACGTCTCAATTAGTACTAACCTGTGCCTTTCCTGACTACCTCCAAAGGCCAGTGCAAGGCAGCACAAAAATAACACAATTCCCTCTCCCTTGGAGGTGCCCATACAAAAACCACCTTTTGGACAGGAAAGCATTGGTGCCAGAACTTGCTGCAAGGCTTCCTGGAAGAATCCCAAAAAGTTCAAACATGAGAGCTATATGCAGTGAGGCAAAGCGCAGATGGCAAAATAAAAGCAGTGCAGGTTTTTTCTGAGCTTCTGAGTCCCTAAGTTCCCGGACATATGAGAAGCTGGGCTGCTTTGGATGAATTCAAGAAACCTGTATAAGGCAAAGGAGATAAAGACAACCCCTTCTAGAGACTGGAATGTATAAAAGGTTATTGCTGTCCCACTTTTCCTAAGAGGTCTCTCCAAATTAGTTTAGCACCAGATGCAAAGACCTCCTTCATCCTCCTGGCAGATGATATCTAGCTGCCACTTCTGGTTTAATTAGGCAGACAGTGATTGTGTTGAGATTTTTCCTCTGTTGCAAGTAAGTATGCATATCCAGTTTATAAAGAGTTCAAAGCAATGAAACATTTGATCTTGAGCTAAGCTACATCATTCACTCAGCCAAAAAATTTTATCTTTTGCTTGTTGATTTGCTGTGAATACAGAATAAGAAAAAACGTGCTCAGCTTGGCTTAATCCAAACTCTTATTTTTATTCTGGTTTCAGAACTACCAGAAAACAAATCATCATGAACCTCAGCATCCACACAGCTCAGCCACTCCAGCTAACCAATTTTTCTTTCTCAGAACTTTAAAAGCACTCCTGGCTATGCCTTTGGGGTTGGATCCAATTACATGGAAAGATTCTTTTTACCTTTGGCAAGAAAAAATTGCAGATTTTGGACTACTTCCTGATTGCTTTGTTCCATTGCTCTAAATTATAATCAAACATATGGTTCAGATCATACCAATAATTCTGCCAGGATTTTTGACTGAGAGACCCCACAAGACAAAAGTCCTGCACAACGTGGAGTAGAGGATCCTAGGCCTAGTTGTGCCCTCTGACTGATGAGCAATTCTTTGAGTATTGTAGACCTGAAGGTTATAATTTTTCTTCTGGTTCATTACCACTGTAAATTCCAGCTCTCAGCCCTTCTCCAAAACCTTCAACTTTCCATCCCCTCCATCTCTTCTGCTAGCTGTGCACCACAGGAATATCTAGCAGAAGGAGTGTAGTCAAAGATTTAAGCCAGGTTCTTCTGCTAGAGGAAAGAAGTTTCTCTGTGGTGATCTAGAAAATCTGGGCTCCAGTCTTGTACTGAGAACAGGAAGGAGGAGCAGCACTTGGTCTAGCCTCTCTCATTCTCTCTCTGGTGATAGGTGGTGCTGCTGCTCTTTCTACAGACCACCGAGGCACTTGCAAGACACTGCCTTTCCACTTTGTTACTCGTGGTGTCCTGAGCATGCATCATATCCTAGATTCTGACTTTGGACAGCTGACTTTGGACACCACAGTGTAACGTGACACTCCCACAAGTATTTTAGCACGTCAGTAGATGCACCAGTTAATGATTCTCCTGAAATCCTCCTGGCTACCACAAAGCTCTGTTCCTGCAGCATTGGATGTGTGGCTTCCAGACCAGGGCTCTCTCCTGTTCTCATGCTGTGCTGATTCCCACCTGGTTTGTCCCTGAGGCTTTCAAAACAGCTCTGTCTCTAAGGACTCTCCCAGACTCTGGTGCAGAGCACCCAGGAGAACAGTGATCAGGACTGCATGATTCCCCAGCCAGCTGCTGTTCCTTAGGGTGTTTTCGCTGAAGGCAGTAGTCAGTTGTTAGGTTGGCACTAGCCCAGTAGCCCTGCCCAGAGCAACTCATGGTGAAATGATTTCCCTGAAGCTATAGTGACATATGCCTGCAAAGACTCATCCCTTCCTTGACTCCTACAAACCTCCATTTTGTAAGAAAAGCTGTTTGTACATCTCTGGTCATTTCTGCTTCCAGGTGGCATTTCCTTTTTGACATCCTGCCTTGATGGCCTCCAAATCCTTACCTCCTCACAGACAGAAGCTGAAGGAGGCTCACATGCCATCATGGGCTGCCCTGCTCCAAAAGTCGTCAGACCCAGGAAGGTGGACTGTCTTCCTCCCACCTTTGCCCCTTTCAAATATCTCTTTGTGTTGCACCTTGCCAATGCAGCGCTTTGTGCTTCTGTCTGCAAAGAAGCTTTCCTACCAAGGTGCATCTCCATCAGCTGTGGAGGAAAGCACCTTTAGAAACTAAAAGAAAGGGTAAGTTGCCTTTGCTAGATACATAGCATGAACCCCCCAGCACAACCTGTTATTGAAGAGGACTCTCAGTGATGCTACTGCACCTGAAAAGAAACCACCAAATCACAAAATAGCCTGCTGCAGTTCACCTGCCTCACCAGAAGCTGCTTTCTGTTGCTATTTCAAGAACTTTCTCCAAAAATCAGCAGGGCACCAGTGAGCTACAAATATCAAAATCAAATCCGTTTTCCAGCAAAAGGAATAGGACAATTTATGGCAAATGTAGTGCGATAGGAAAGTGGCATAATTAACATTAGTTAATTATGAGTTAATTAGTGTATTGGTAAATTCTTTGACGGTTTTGGGCAAGAGAAGAGGCTGACTAGAAAAAAGGGATAAGTATACCCTGGTCTGTAGCAACGGTTACAAGCCCAGTTATTGTTGGACTGTGTTTGCTTCTCTTCTTAGATTTCCTTGGTTCTGCTGCAAAATTCAAGTAAACCAAATGAGGCAGATTTCCTCATGGACACAAAGCCCCATGGTCTTCCCGGTCTGAAGGAAGAATGTGCTTAGTTTGGTTCAGGGAGAATGGTAAAGGAAGAGGAACAGTGTTAGAGGAAATTACTACTTCCCTGATGTCACTGAATCTCACTTTGATAACATCATAGAAAAAACCCCCATATTTTGGAAGTGTCAGAAGGAAACAAAGTGCCTGGAAGCAAGAAAATTTGACTTGATGATCCAGAAATCCCTTCCCTAGTCCATTCTGCATAAATGAAATATTTTTCTTTCAAAGAAAATATCCCAACAAATCTGTTTGGTTTTCCCCCTATTTCACAAATACATTTGGTCACTAAAAAATGTATTTCAGCAGGAATTCACCATCCATCCAAACCAGCATCTCCTAGCAGTAGCAGTGATGACTGATGAATTTGCACTGTAGGAAATAGCTTTGGCTGCAACCCCCCTTCAAGTCATGTCGGTGTACAAGCAGAATAGAAAGGCCTAAAAGTGTTATGTGGTAAAGGCATAATGATGGTGATTTAGAGACTTCTATTCTCAAGAAAGTAAAGGTGAAGAACACTCTGAAAAATCAGGGTGATCATAATTTGGGACTATTTCTTCCTGCTGATTATGCATGAATTGTCTCCCAGTGCCTATTACATTACAGAATAAACTGTTTCTCTAAGATAGAAAACTTCCCAGGCAGTCTGGATCAACTCAGGAAGGAATAAAGGACCAGATTTTTAGAAGGAGAGAAAAATCTTCTGTGAATACCACTAGGATATACTAAATACTAAGTGAGTTTGGAACACCAATAAAATGTTCTGGAAGAGCAGGAAACAGGCCTAAGATGGGCTCAAGTTAGTTATCATGTGTTTTAAATCGAACATTCTCCTTCAGCAAAGATTTGTCATGCCTTCTTTTGGGAGTATGAATAGCAAATGATAAGCAAGCAGTGAGAGAAAAAGCCATAACCCGGAGATGTGGAGGCAACAAAAATGCACCAGGGCTTTACGTCTTCGTGTCTCTCCCCCTGTAGAGGCAAAGGATTATTAGGAAAGGGAGGAACACCCCTCAATGCCGTGGGATGCAGCTTAGTGCGCTCGTCATTAAGCTAAAAAATAAAAAACAAATATTTTAAACTCTCCAGACCTGCTGGAGCTTCCCTATCGTCGTAAGGAACTGTCCCGGGGTGCTGGGTACCCCTTGTGGTTGGGGTAGAAGTCCCAGAGTCCCTCCGCTGCAGGGCAAGGTGTGGGGGCAGCCGGGCTGGGGAGCGGCGAGAGGAGCGGTGCCCGCGAAGGTTCGCTGAGCTCCGCTTTGTGAGGAACACAGGAGACCTGGCTGGGAAGAAGGCCTAGAGGGGAGGAGAAGGAGGAGAGGGAGGTCAGAGAGGGTAGGGTTTTGCCATACTCACCCGGGGCGGGGGTTACACACCGAGGAATGAGAGGCTGCTCCTGCTGCTCTGAAGAAGGAAAGTTGGCCGCGCTGCCGCGCAGGGCTCGTTCTCCTGCCTCTATCCCTCCGCCTGCCTCTCTCTCTCCCCTTCTCTCTCTATCTCTCTCTCTCCCCCTCCTCCCTCTCTCCCTCCTCCTTTTCCTCCTCCTCCTCCCGAGCCCACAGTGCCGCCGAGGCGGTGCAGGCGGCGCAGCCCCGTCTCTGCTGGCGCTGCGCAGCCCCCGGGCCCGGTCCCCGCCGCCACCCCCGACCCGGGGATGCTGCCGGGCGGAGCGCCCGGGCGCTGAGCCGCCCCTCCGGCCGCGCCAGCGGGAGCACCGCGCCGCGGGTGACCTTGCAGGGAGGTGAGTGAACCCCCAGCCCATCCTGTCCCATCCCCTCTGGGCAGCGATGCACCAAGTACCCGCTCCGCCGCATCTTCCGGAGCATCCTCCGGAGCACGGAGCGGAGGCGGGGGCACCGCGGTTCCCGCAGCTGCCGCGGCGGAGGGACTCCGCGGGGAGCGCAGGGAAGCGCGGGAGCTGAGCGGGGCTGCCCGCAGAGGTGCTTCCCCGATGCCCTGCGGAGAGCCCAAATTATCATGCCCGGTCTTTCCCGACGGGGTCTGGGGGGAGAAAAGGCTTTTCCAGTGCCGCGGAAAGATTGGGAGCACTGGAAGGGAAAGTGCCCGCGAGGTTATTTTCCCTTCCCTCCTCGTCCCCGTGAGGAATCCCATCTAGCACACTGTGGCAGAACAGCTTTCCCTCCTAGCTCCTGTCCGCCCTGCCAGCCCAGGGAAGAGGGAGAGGGGTTGTGCAGGGGTATGCGGGGGTAGAGCCCGAGCTGAGGGCAGGCAGTGGAGATGCTGAGCTCCTGGCAGCTGTAGCTGCCCGTTCCCGTCGCTCTCCTGCTTCGGATAAGCACTGGACTGAATTTCTTTTCCCTCCATCCTCTAGTTTGAGAGCAGGGACAGCTAAGTTGGAGAAAGGGATGATTGAGGCAAGGAGATAGCAGCCGTCTCTGCTATCGGTGGCAGTGGGGTGACATTGGGTAAGTCCTCCGTACCTGCCACGTCCTTCTGGATGGGGTACCCCAGTATCACTAAAGCATCCTGCGAGGGGGTCAGTTCTTCAGTAGGAAGAGGCTGGCAATGCACTGAGACCTTTCTGGAACTGACGCTCCAGGAGTACAAGCCTTCCTGGAACAGGATTGGTAGCACTCTCCGGTCCGGAGTGTGCTGCAGGGAGTGAGGTGCAAGGGTCTGTGTGGAACTGGTGGTGGTGGGGTTTTACCCCCATTCTGATAGAACATGGAACAGGATTGGCAGGAGTTGCTACAGAGAGCAATCTGTTGAGTTGTGCCTTCAAAATCACTGGAGGAAAGCTGTAGCCTCCATAGGAAAGGAAAGGAAAGGAAAGGAAAGGAAAGGAAAGGAAAGGAAAGGAAAGGAAAGGAAAGGAAAGGAAAGGAAAGGAAAGGAAAGGAAAGGAAAGGAAAGGAAAGGAAAGGAAAGGAAAGGAAAGGAAAGGAAAGGAAAGGAAAGGAAAGGAAAGGAAAGGAAAGGAAAGGAAAGGAAAGGAAAGGAAAGGAAAAAGAAAGAAAGATCTAAACTTTCCAGATAGATTAAATATTCAAATTGTAATTAATTAGATATTAACTGGTGTAAAAGAGCATTAGCAGCAATTAAAAGATGCTTTGATTGTCTTAAACTCAAGATGATGCATTAACTGGAGCGTAAAGGGAGATTTTTGTGTGTTCTAAAAGGCAGACAGAGAATACACTTTCCTACATTCATGTATTTAAATGAATTAGTTTTAATTATAGTTAGTTAACTGTCATCTTTGAAGTAGCTGCAGGTAGATGGTCTGTATTAATTTCAAATTACTTCGCTCCTAAGACAAACACTGATTTTATTGGACAAGATGATGTTTTCTTGGCTGTTTTGGTAACTACAAGTCATACCAGGGTGTGTGTAGGATAAACTAATTTGTAGGACTTAAATGAAGTCTCTTCTCATTAAGTGGGCAGGCAGATGTCTCACACCACTGGTGCCACACGCTCTGGAATAAATCTCACACACAGAGGAGGGCTCTTCCTGATACAAATGCAGTGCCGGTGTACACAGGCACCACCACAACACATTTACCTTGAGGAAGGATGCTCTCAGGATTTAAAATGCTTTTGCTTCTGAGGACAGTATTAGAGAAAATGTGCAATGTGTTTGGGTAAGGTTTTTTGGTCTTTCTTTTTTTCTACAGCAAATTCATATTTGCAGACAGCTGTAAAATGCTTCCAGTAGAGTTTTTTAATACTCTCTATGTGGTTATTAAGATTGCAGAAGAGTGACAAACTGGTTGTTTTCCCTGCACAGGAAGAGACTGCATTTTGAAGCAGTGGTGCAGTGTGTGAATGGTGTGAGTCCATGCATGCCTTTAGCAGTGCCAGTTTTATACCTGGCATTCCTATGGATGTGTATTTGTATGTGTGTCTCATAAAACCTGAATGTGCAAAGTTCCCTCATTTACCAGTAACTCTCCATATCTTGCTGTATTTCAGTCCTTATGCTCTGAGGCTTCACCAAAGCACAAGAAGAATGAACTAAGTGTTCACACCAAGTTGGCATAATTCTAGCAGAATTTTGATGGGGTTTGTGTGATTTGTTTGACTGTTCAGATACCTTAAAAATCCCCAGAGAGAACAAAGAACTCTGAAATGGTGTTCGCTAAAGGACAGAATCATAAAATTGTTTGGGTTGCAAGGGATATTAAGATCATGTAGTTCCAAACCCCCTGCCATGGACAGGGATACATTCCACTAGCTCAGGTTTCTCAGGGCCCATCCAACCTGAAAACTTCCAGGGATGGGGCATAATCAAATAGTTCAGCTTCTAGAGAAAGGACCTAGGAAAGGCATGCAGCCTGGTGGCAGGTCCCGCAGACAGCTGCGCTCAGTGTGCTGATTCAGAACATCTCCCACAGCAACTGCATGCAGTGACTTATCCAGTCCTCTCCCAGCAGGTAGTGTCCCCATGTCACCCACCCGGCTTCCAGCTCCTATCCTTGTGCTCTTTGCAACAGAACAAGCTCCTTTCTTCCAGCTGCATGTGGCTCACAAGATCATGGAGGCAAGTTTGTGATGTGGGTATGCTGCCAGCCCAAAGCCTGTGTGTCCCATACAGAAGTCCCTGAGGTCCTATATCCCTTCTCCCAGAGAACAGAGAGGATGGGATTTTTTATCATGTTCAGACCGTGCCCCAAGTCTAATAGGCATCAGCATTACTCACTTCCATTTTTGTTGCTGCAGGGAGGGGTGAGTGTAGGGTTAAGAAAGGTCTGTAAAGGTCTAACTATACCGCACAGCTGCTACTGCACTCTCGCCATGGCTAAATCACTTACACTGTAAAGCTTTTGTCCCATGGCATAGTCCTGGCTCTGTAATTTTTTTAATTCTTATGGAGCACAGCTGATTTTATGGCCCCAGAAGTGTCTGTTTACTCTAATCATCCTTGCCCAGATGAACTGACTTAAGTAATTTTACAGTTTTTCTAGCAAAGTGACTTACAGCCCTGGGGTGCTTTGCTTGGGGCAGGAGGTAAACTTCCATAAACTTCTATTTTGTACCAAATCTGCACCACCACATTGTCTTCCTGTTCTGTTATCTCTTTATTTTCCATCTGTGCTTCAGGAATACCTCAAGTCCAGCCTGAAGCGCAGCACTGGGGGCATACATGCAGAGTGAGTGTGAGGCAGTGTCTGGTCCAGCTTTGCTTCCTTGCATGCAGTGTTGGAAAGCAAGCAGAGCCAGATTAGCAGGGTGTGTGCAAGAAATGGGCTCTCTGGGGGCTTGGTTGCCTATCAAGAATGAGACTGGAGTGAGTTAGTAGGACCAGTCCTGCATCCACCTGTCTGTGGGCCAGCCTGGTCACAAACACAGTTAAACAGGGATTTTAGGTCCAAAGGGAGGAACAGGATTCAACCAGTAGGCAAACCAAGATGCCCAGGGAATGCTGTGATATTGGTATTCGTGGGAGAGACTTCCGGGATTCTTTTGGAAGCTCTTAAAGTTAGAATCACTCCTCATAGCTCAATCTCCCCTGTTTGAAGTGAGTGTGGGGAGCTCACAGGTGATGCTGGATACATTTGGGGTTGTATGATGCTCCTGGTCTGCAATGTTGGGGAGCCTCTTGAAAACACAGCAGGAAAAACACAGTCAGACTTTCTGACTGCTTTCACTCTGCAAAGTAATTGCCAGAAGTGGTACAGGTGTCAAGGTGTTTTTACACTGTGCCTCCCACAACAGCCAGGGTTATTTACACCATAGCAAGATGCTGTTAGTCAAGCCAGTTATTTATTATCCAGAAAGTTCAGTGAATGAAAAAAGAGAGTTCAGACTGAACCCCTAAGAATTAAGACTGAAAAATTTAAGTCGTGAAGGAGAATTGCTACAAAAGTCTGAATGTCACTGTTTTGGTTTTTTTTAATTGGAGGCAACTTGAGGCATAGTGAATTAAAAGCCCGCTTGTTCAATTAAAAATAAATAAATGAAACATTACATTTCATTTTAGCTCAGGCAAAATGCTTCCATTTGCTCAAAAGGAAATACTTTGCTGCAGGAATAACATTATTATATATTAGGTCAATGCAAGGGAATTCCTCCTTTCTTCCCCACTCCATTCTTCAGTTCAGATACTGAATTTAGCAATCAATTATTCAGGCAGATATGCAGATGGTAATTGTTTTAACATAATCTCTGCACAGGCAATCAAGAGACCTAGATGTTATTTCCAGCTCTGTCTTGACATGACCTTGGGCATTTCACCATTCTCCAAGTTCTAGTTTTTAGGAGGACAGGTCACACTTCACAGCAAATTTGCTGCATTTTGGTAATACTAAAATAGTGTGGAGGTCTTTTTAATTCCGCTGTTAGCAATGAAACATTTAGCTATCACTAATGCATGCATTCCTGATTTTCCCAGTGTGAGTTAGCTGCGCTGCCTTATGAAACTCCCTGTAGTTTACTTAATAGAGTAAAAGGAATTCCAGCTGCTGAAATACAGCATTCCCTTAAAACAAAACCTGTTTTATTAAGCCCAACTAAATCAAAGAATAAAAATACGAGTGGGAAAGGGGGTTTTTCCTTCATTTTCTTAAATATTTCACCTTGTAATCAGCACTCCAGATCCATATACTGCCTGTGATTTCTCTCATGCATAAGGTCTATATTTGTTGTTGCAGTTTCTAAGTGTCTGGAATGCCTCAAACCATGCTGAAGCCTATTGCATTGTGCTTTAGAAACTCTCTTACCTGAGAGCTCATGCCAGGAAATCTGCAACTTCCTTTTATGATGTGGGCTTGACTGCTCTTCAAGAGATCTTTCTCCCCTCTGCTTTCTCTGCGCTGGCAGAGGGGAAATCAGTTTCAAATACAGGGGGATTTTGTTGAATCTGGTAATCCTGAGGCAGAATCAGCGTCTGTTGGTGGCACAAAGGGTCACTATTGCCACTTCTTGCCATTTTGGTGATTTAGAATGACTAAGGGATTTGGGAGCAGTGCATGTCTTTCGGGGAGCATGGCAGACAGGTGGGAATCCGTAAGGATCAGAGGCATTTGAATCGTGGGATAATCAAGGTGAAGGAATTTCAGGAGGTCTGCAGTTCTATTTCATGTTCAAAGAGAGGTCAACTCTGGGATCACACCACGATCCTCAGAGCTTCATTCAGTTGGGTCTTCAAAACCTCCAAGAATGGACACTGCAAAACTTTATTGGGCAGCTTTTTCCTGTGCTTGACTGTCTTCATGGGAAAAAGATTTCCACTGATATCCAGTACCCCCATGCAGAAGCACAAGTTTTGAGCCTTTTTTCCTGGCTGATGACCTTCCAGATCTGCAGGGAATGGCAGAGGGTGCAGCTGCAGGCTTTGACAGCAGATGGGGTCTCTGCCTTCAGCCTCATTTGCCTTCATGTTCCAGTTTTCTTGCCAACAAACCAGTCTGCTGGGCTGGTGATGCTTGGTCTGTGTAGATGAATGTCCTTCTGGTCTGCTGTGAGAAGATGGCCAGGGCTTTTTAGCCATAGCCCAATGTTTCAACTGTGCGGTGTGTTCAGGATTCAGGGGGTTTGTATTCAGAGTTTCCCAACTGTCCCAACAGGACATTGGGTGCCTGGCAAAGGTCTCCAGAAGGCTGAAGAGCCCTTAAGCTGGGCAGAGGCCCCTGGAGAGAGGAGGAAAACAGCATCCTGCCAGGTCCCGGAAGACCAAAGGAGTTTTGGGATGGTGGGCAGTAACAGAGCTGGCCTCTGTTCCTCGTCTGCTAGAGCCTAGGGCACAGCATTTAGCTGTTCTCTCCCTGACCTCTCTACAGCTGGTATTTCTCTGTCTCACACCCTCTGCTTAATTAGTTTGTCAGGCACAGTCATCATAGCAGGACTCTGCAAGAACACCCAGCAGAGCTCGGCTCTCAGTGCAGCTCCTCATTGTAGCTGGGCTCTACTGTAACACGAGTGATAGCTTAATAAACCACAGCATTGCAGACTAAAGATCTTGGCACTGCTTCCAGCTTCTTATTATAATGAGAAAGGGGGAGGGGGAATCCAAGAAATTGGAGAGAGTGAAGGTTAAAATAATTAATGGACTCACTTTTTATAGTAGACTGGGGTAAAAATGTCTAACCCCAAGATAAACATTAGATTGAAGGTTGATATATTTATTATATAGATCTATCTGTTAATAACTTGAACTTGGCTTTTCCTTCTGGTTCCAGACTCAAGTGTGAAAATGTAGAATTATTTCTGGTTGGCCTCAGTGCCAGTGAGTGATTTGTGGGACAATTAAAACCATGCAAAGACAGAAGAAACCTGAATCTAACCAATTAAAATTAACTCTGCATCTTGGAGCAGACTGAAAAGCTTCTAATTTCAAGAGCTCTGATGAATTTCATTTTCCTGTCACCATCACTTTGAAACCTCACTGTGGTCATAGGTAATGAGAGCTTTTTTCTGCTCTGAATGTTAACCTCCTGCAGAGAAGGCACCCTCCAATTTCCTCAGGTGATCTCTCAGAGGTTACCTGCTCTGGCACTGCAATCCAGGGAATCTGGGCTGCAGGGAACCTTGAAAAATCTTAATTTTAGGACATGCCTGTGAGTCACAGGCATGTGAGCCTGGCCCAGGCCGTGTCCATGAAAGGCCCTAGTGAAAGTGTAGTGGCTGGATCCTTGTCCAAGGGGTCCCTGCAGACAGGACAAAGGCTCTGAGCTGTGCAGAAGCACAGCTGCCTTTTGCTCCTAAGCATCATTCATGACCCTGTGCCACTGTCTGTCACACCTCCATCTCAACACAGGGGATTCCCTTTCAGGAGTAATACTAATATAATTATTTCTTTATCTTTTTTCCCCCTCTTAATATATTATACTGAGAAGGCCTGAGTCTCATCAGCCTCTTCCCATTAAGCAATACTCTTGCAGGGCCAAGAACATTGGGTCAGGCTCTGGTAAGGCAGGCAGTCAGCTAAAGATTAAAATGCACCTGGGGTTAAACCATTTTCCTTGATTGCATGCTGCCATTCACATCTCCTTGCTGACCTTCCCTGAGGCATGCTGCCTGCACTGCTATGTGGGACTCCAGAGAGGATGTCCTGAGCAATGGACTATCCCTATTATTGGTGGAGCTCTGTGTGATAGGTTGACTTGGGAGGAAGAAACTCAGAAGTTCTTCCTGGGGGAGTTTCCTCTGTGGGGGGTTTTTTGGGATACTTGTAACAGCCAATCAGAAAAAGTCGGTTCGCTCCGTGCACACACATTTTAAAAAAAGGGTAATCCCGGAAGACGCCCTCTTTTGTCTTTCCGGCGGCTGAACAGGTAACACCAAGCTGAGCCGCTCTCCCTCTCCCCCATGCGGGGGAGGGGGGGGAACGGCTCGGAGGCCGCTTGGGCCCCGTTTGCCAACGAGGGGGACCCGATGGCTGAGGGGAGGAAAAGTTGTGTAATAAAAGCTTCACGGATTCTTCCTCCACCGGCCTGTGGCTCTGGCGTGGGGGGATGCTGGCTTTTTATGCTGCTGGCCGGGCTGGGCCTGCCCAGGTGGCCATGAGCCATGCGGGCCGCAGCCCAGCCCCGCAGGGGCTGAGTGGCGCTACTGCCGCCCCCCCACCCCAGCACGGCCGAGCCTGGTTCAACTTTGTAGTTGAGTTAAACTTTAACTCTTTAGTGTTCAGATAAGATTTGCAAAGCCTCCAGCCTTCCCTTTAAATATGAAAGGGAATAAGGAAAATTCTGAAGTCAGTGATGCAAGAGCTAGGTATTTTGAGATGGAAGGAGAGTGAGAAGATGCTGAAATGGCTGAAAATCTTTTTGGGAAATTGTGGGAATGAACTGATGTACTGAATATTCCTTTAAACCATGGAGAGAGACATGGGGGGGATGGAAATGTTCCTTCTTAGGAGATGATTTGATTAAAGAACACCTGTGTTGGGAATTTGAATTTCTGCCCTGAGAAACGAAGGGGATTGCAGTTTTTTTCTGAAGATGAAGCCTGAGCAGAGGAAAGGGAGACAAATAAAAATCGTTGCTGTTGGACATTTTCAATTCTTAAAAGTAATACCCCATGGAATAGACATGACCCATATCTACAACTTTGGGACGGCTGTAGAATTGGGAGGAGGTCACGGTTGCAGATTTCCCGGGCGGATGCAATCGTGAAAGGTAAAACTACAAGAGGACCTTTTTTTTCTTCTTGTGGAACACATCTCCTACAACTTCGACAAGAAGAAACTTCTTTCTCCAAAAGTAAACAGAAAAAGACTAAATTAGGCACTGACTGAAGTATTTGTTGTATGTTTGTTTTGTTGTTGTGAAGACTGGGAGAGGGAGGGACGGAGTGATGTGAAAAATCTTATTCTGAAATTTCTTTTTTTTTCCTTTTTTTGTTTGTGTAGTTAATAAATTTTCTTCTATACCCTTTCAAAGTTTTAAGCCTGCCTTGCTCTTTGACTCCTGGTTCTGTCTCACAACAGAAAGAAATAAGTTTATTTAAATTGGCAACTCAAACCCTAGACATTAATTTGGTGCGTTGGCCGGGAAACTAAAAATTAAACCATACCTGTCTTTTCAAACTAAGACACTCTGTGAGGGAAGGATGCTCCATGTCTTGTCCTTGCCTCATTTTGGATGTTTTTCCCCAAGGGGAGAGTGTCATTCAGATTCAGCAATATTGGTTTACAAGACTGGTTTAAATACACAGAAGGTAAGGATCTGCCATATAGATGTTTAGATCCATAGTAAGACTGAGCAACAATGCAGCTCCAAGGCATGCAATAAAACTGCCCTAAAATGGCATTTTCCTGAGTGCTACTTAAGCCAGACATTGCTGAAATTATGTGGCCACAGGAAGGTGCAAGGCCAGACCCAAGTTTCCCATTGATGCTGTGATGAAGTGTTGACCTCTTCATAAATTTTTCTAGGAGGGCCTTTGTTTGATTTGTGAGTCTTCCTCCAAATTCTGTTTTCTGAATATCCTACATCTGTGGCATATTCCTCCTAGCCATTTCACTTTGCTTGACAGGTGGCAGAGATAAGAATGTTTTCAAGAGAGTTTACAATTTTTGGATGAGGTCTCTCCGTCTTCTGCAGGATTGATGGTTGATGTTACACATTGGGGGGCCTCTTATATTTTCCAAGCCAGCTCAGGAGAAAGTGAGCAAAGTCTGAGAATTTACTCTTTAGTTGATGAGTGTTTCTCATATTCTGCCTGTGGGGATGTACTTTCATATAGTTTCTTTGGGAGAGAAGTAGAAGGTTTGTGGTCAAGCATCTGGAGGCCCAGCAGGATGCTCTTGCTGCCTAGATTGAACATGTAACTTCCATGGGATCCCACCATGGTGGATTTTCTCTTCTGTAGCTTTCCTGCTGGTTCACTTAAGAGCAGCACTGAATTACTTGACAGCACAATAAAATGGGGCTTCTGCATGTTAAACCAAGTGCTGTGAATGTAAACATGTCAGCACTCTGGGTCATGCTCTCTTGTATGTTATACAAATCGGTAGTGTTAGAACACCACAACACTCTTAGCAGTGGTCTAAATTATTCTTGCATCCAAAAGAGAGACTAAAGATATTTGAAGTCTGGAGTTAAGAGGAAATAATACTGGGCTTTTGCGAGACATTGCTCTGTTAGAGGTTGTCTGACATAAAAGAGAAATAGAGAGAAAACATTGAGTAAAAAAATTACATATGTTTATGTGTTTGTGTATTTCATTCTTGGTTTCCTCCAGACAGAACAATGGAGACAGGTAATCCTATATTAATAACTTGGTCTTAGAAGATCTAACATGAAGAACTTTGAAGCCAATAGCATGTCTGTAATTTTTATGCTCATGCCCAGAAACGAACCCCTGAATTTACTGTCGCTGTGGCCAATACATCAGTATTTTGAAAGGCATTTTCCTTTGCCAACACCTGAGAAAAACAAGAAGCCTAGTGAGAAAGTGTGTGGGCTGGAAAAAATGGGTTCAAAGGGTAGTAAAACACTTGCCAAGGGCAAAGGGTGGCTGCAGACACTGACAGGTGAACACAGCACCTGCCCATCTTTTGCAGCTGCAGATTTCTGAGAACTGAAAATAATTATTTTAGGAGATTTGTTTTGTTTTGGTCTTTTTTGGTTTTTTCCCCATCTCTTACCAAAGTGTTTAGAGGAAAGGGATGTTGACCCTAGGATGACAGCTGTATACCCGTGGGAGGCTGGAGCAGGCACCAAAGCCATTCTTTGATGGGGTCTATCACTACCAAGACATTTCACCTCTTCTGCTTCTCTACATCCCATAGATGTGGGGCAGGTGTTTTTTGCCTCTCCGAGTGGGGGTATATTTGGAGAACTAAGTCAGGATGTGCACATATATGGGGCTCTGTTTTCTCTTGAGATTATATAGAAGACAGGCTCACTTGAGTCCCTCAGTTCATTGCCTTTGTCCTTACCTTGGTTTCTGTTTCCTCTCTTCATCAGGAAAATGGGAGCCACTCACCCAGCGTGAGCTCTAAGGCACAGCAAAATAAAGGCAACTGGTCCCACTGCCTCGGACATATCCCAGTATGGATGGTTTGGTTGAGCAGAACAGCGTGCTGATGTGCAGTAAGATCACTGAGGCTGGGAAAAGGAATGGTTTAATTAACACAAGGAACTTAGTGGCAGAGAGCCGAGATGGTCTGGTCTCTGTGTACCCCACCCCTCGGTACCAGAGCCACAAAGTGGGCAGCCTGTCCTCTCCCAGATGCCTGGAGAACAGCAGGAGTGACCCTGTGCAGCAGCTCCTGGACCCCAGCATGCTGCAGCAGACAGTGGAGTCTCACTACAGACCCAACATCATTCTCTACTCCGAGAACATGCTGCGCTCATGGGGCGAGAGCCTGGGCTCAGAGTGCTGTGAGACGACCTTCATCGAGGAGCACTCGCCCACCAAAGACACCCTGGAGTACCCTGACAGCAAATTCATCGACCTCTCTGCAGATGACATAAAGATCCACACTCTCTCCTATGAGGTGGAGGAAGAGGAGGATTTCCAGGAACTAGAGGTCAGATGTCACTTGGGATATGTGGGGAAGGCTTGGGAGGAAGAGGGCATGTTTGAAATTAAGTGTACAACCCCCTAGGGCTGAACAGCAGGGAATCAGCTGCTTTTTGGGTCACCTGTATCACTTTCTCCTCCACTAGGACAATAAATGGTTGCTTATCTTTATTGTTTGGTAAGGTCCCAGATCTGTGGATACCAATGGCAAAATTCTCACTGGCCCTAATGGAGATCAGCATTTCCCTTCTGCCTCTGAAAGGGCTGGCCAGAAACAGAAGAAGACCCGTGTGCTTAAATGATGCGTCAGGTTTGGGCGGGGAGCATCTGTCTATTTGCATGGAGCCCATCTTACTCAGCAGGCCAATATCATCTCTTGCCTTCACCTAACTTGAGCAGAATGTTTTAAATTACTGGCTCAGACACAAAACATTTCTCTCTCAGAGTGAATGCAGAAACAGAAGTCTTTGGGTTTCAAGCTGCAGTGAATTCATGTCTCTGAAATAAATTATATTTTTCTCATTGAGCAAAACACTTTTTAGATCCAAATACAAAGTTTTCTTCTGGATCCCATGCCTCATTGATTGATCACTGTAAAATAACAGGGAAGACTGTGGAAACAACTTCATTCTTTCTCGAATGACGCATTTTTAAAATTTTAACCAGAGGCCCGAGTCTGGCTGGGATTTGTGTTTGCCAGTATTGAGAATGGAGGGTGAACGTAATGCTGGTGATCTGAAAACTTCCTCCACCATTGGTCAGAGACTCCTAACGTAACAATGACCCTCTGGCTGTCTAGAGAAAAGCCATACCTTCAAACATGAATGTCCCAGCTGAGATAGGGACACTGGTCGTGCTTCTCTATTGCTGTGATTTTTGGTTAGGACCAAGACCAAACAAGCCCTAAAATTTCTATTTTCACCTCCTGTAATACCAGTGTCTCACCCTGTGATCAGCACAGGCAAATCCAGCAAGAGCCTGACTTCCCTTTTTTTCTCTTTTCTGTCTATATTGATAAGGTGGGAAGAAGGAAGTGTTTTTCCCAGCGTGTGCCATTAATGCAGTATTCAATGCCTCCACGGGGAGACAGAAAACTTCTCTCTGAGGCATGCGAGAGTATTAGCTCAAATCACACCCCTCCACAGAATTTCAGAATTGACTGTGTAAAGTATAATTTCCTTAATCAAAACAAAATTCCTGCTCTCTTTTTGCCCCAGTTTCTCTCATGCAGTAGTGACACAAGTGACTTCAGCACACATGGTGTTATTGACACATCTGGCCTGACATTGAAGCACCAAAAAAAAAGTCTCCCTCTCATCAATTCAAGTCAAGAAGACATTCTTAAGCCAACTTTCGAAGAACGAGATTAAAAAGGCTGGGAAAATGAGCAGCATAAGGAAAATCCCTCTTCAAAGTGGTGCTGGAGGAACTTGACCAGCTTTTCACAGAGAACATTTGTGTCTTAAAAACCCGCTTCCCCTGATCTTAAGAAGAGAAATGAGACAGTAAATTTTGGTAACATGCTCTAACAGTGTGTGCATCCTTTTCCCTGGCTCCTTCTTCTTTATAATCAGTTTCTCTGGAAACAGACCTCCTGAGGTCAAACGTGGCAGTTCTTGAATGGGTATAGAACATCTGGAATCACAGATTCCCTGTCTCATTTGACCCTTTGGAGTGACACTGTGCTAACAAACACAGGTGTATGGAAACCATCTTCACCTATGTGTACAAAGTGCTCAGAATAAGAAGACCTTCTCAAAGTACCCTCCACCCATGGATTGTCCTATCCATCAATATTTCTCCTCCACTAGGAACAGGGGAGGAGAAAACCAGGCATGGTTTGGATAAGGACCTGGTTAGGTGGAAAAGCTTGCTTTGCTGGAAGCCTCTGTTTTGAGACCAGGATCTGTCCCCATTGCTGTGCTCCCTGACCAACCCTGTGCAGCAAGGATTTTCACACTCCATTAATTTTTCCATGTTCCCAAAGGATCAACCTGCTGAGCAGCTGTTTTCAACAAGAAGTAGCTCAGCATGGCAAGTAGATTCCATTCCAGGAAGGTCCAAATTATGCAGATGCAGCTGGCCATGCAGGAGAGGAGAGATTAATTTGACAGCACCAGACCAGAAAAAAACATGTCTGCTGTGTTTTGCTCTTCTGGTTCACAGAAGGTGGTGGAGAGAGGCTGTGTCTGTATGGCCAGATGTGTGAGGGCCTCCTGAGCTTGGCTAGAGCACAGCTTCATTAGAGACCTTAATTCATGTGTGGAGAATCTAGGAATGGAAGAACACTATTTAAGGACAAGCAGTTACTGAGTAGGTGATGAACTATGCCAGATTGTTAACTACACAAAAACAACACCTAAATCACACAGCACAAGTGTGTCCCACTGGAAAGAATTTTTTCCCTGCTAGTTACTGATAAGAATTAAATGCTTTTTTAGGTTACTAATAGATGGGATGGGAAAGAGTGAGTACCAGGACTGAGAGTAGACGTTAGAAGGAAGAGGGTGACACAATAGAGATGCAAATTTTTCTTCCCCACTGTGAGAGTCCTAAAGGGTTTGAGTCTGCTACGGAGTGTGGCACAGGACCTTGCTATGTATCTCGTCACGTTGACTATCAAGCCACAGCTCATCAAGGCATGGAAGCTGCGGAGTGTCAGAGCACACTAGGGCTCATGTCTGCTTTGCCACTTCTTTCTGGGAGAAAACTCTATAAACTAGCCCCTTTTTGGAAATATTGGCAAAGAGAGGAGCTTTGTGCAGAAGAGCTCTTTTGAAAACTGAGAGCTACCTTCTGTTCTTCACACGTCAATGCAAGGCAAGCAGAGTCCCAGCTTGAGCATCTCTGTAAAATGCCTTCTGGAAGACATACCAGCCATGGGGTTGTGAGTCATTGCTCTCTCCCCATGTCTCTCTGGCATTGCCTGCCTTATACCAGAATGCTTGCCTAGGATTTTTCAAGATGGATATTTAATTCCTTTGAAATACCAAAAAATCAATCTCTTTCCTTTGTAGTGTTGCCCCTCACCTCAACCCAATACTTTCAGGAGGGACACATGCAGAAAATAATTTTATTGCAGGTCAGACTGCTTCTGGCATGATTGTCTTTTTGAAAAGTGTTGAGCTCTTGATAACCAGAAAGATTGCTGTTCTCTGTCAGGAAACTTTGCAGTAGAGAAAGGTTCTGGAAAAAACACAAGGACAAGTTGCTGGCAAGGAGACACCTTCTTCCCTTCCCAAGCTTGGCGATTCTGAAGAATATGGGAGATACATAAAAGGAGCAGGAGACATCCTGATCATGGCTTGTATCCTGCAGCAGCATTTAACCAACTTATTTGTAGGGATTTTTTACTAACAGTGCTTCTCAGGTCCTGGTAGAGTGTTGTTCAGTCTGCCTAAGAAAATCATAATTATCTGGAGAGAAAACATCTCAGAAACAGCTCTCATTAGCATATAGAGCCCCACTTTGCTCCAGAAATTACCAGGCATGAAAAGAGAAGGCTTCACATTCTGTCATGGCTTTAAACTTCTCTCTGCCATGCCCATCCCTGAAATAAAATTATTCCTTATTTATGTATCACTGGAAAATGTATAAATATCTTATGAGCTGTTTACACCACAGCTAATAGATAGACAACTTGTCAAATGTGGTGGCAGTGAAATATGAAATGAGTTACAAGATGAAATATCCTCGTTAGATTTCAGGTACCATCTTTTATCCAAAAATAGCATTTGTCATATTATACGCCTGCTAGTTTCCCTCCTAGCCACTAGGTAGATTGCTTATTTAGAGACACCCAAACTATTAATGGCAGCAAATTAAATTATTCATATGTGTCGCATAAAAGAATACCTTGGAGCTCTCTCTTAAAACGTTCTTACTTTTTCCCAGCACCCAGCAATGTCTGAAACAATTTCTAAATGCAAAATAATAGAATAGAATGTTTTGGGAATGAAAGAAGAATAGAAATGAAGTGCTCCCAAGGAATAAATTTCTTCTTTTTTTCCCACTAGAAAGTGCTGAATTCTGTTGTGAAAATTCATCCTTTGGACCTGAGCATGAAACTGTAGAGATAGAATTTGGATCCTGTACCATCCAACCACTCTTGTCAACATACTCAAGCACTTCCTGGCACATTTTTTCCACAACATGAAGAGAAGACCCTGAGGAGATTTATGCTCATCAGGCCCCATGTCTTGGTTTGAAAGACAGGTGTCTGCTAAGAAAGGCAGAACCCGCTTTTTTTGAAATGGAGAATGTAAACCCCCTCCCTCCAAATTATAATTTTGAAATTAAGGGGCTCTTAGGCCAAGATATGGGAATAGGAGTAACAGTTCTTTACTAGGAAAATTAAAATAGAAATTACAGAGAACAAACGAAAAAAACCTGAGAGTCAGAGTACAACCTGACACCCTGTCAGCCAGGGTTTTGGTAGCACTCCCATTAAATGGTGGCTGCAGTCCTCCTGGAGTGGTTCTGTTGAAGCAGTGGTCCTGTAGAAGGGTGCAGTTTTCCTCCAACAGCCCAGTGATGATATGGAAAGGTCCGGTTTTCCTCTGGAATCCAGTGGAAAAAAGGCTGCCTTGATGTTCCAAATCTCAGTTTTTGTCTAGGTGGGAAAGGCTTGGCTCCTCCCCCGACTTGGAGCATCTCCCAATGGGATGATGCAATTTTCTCAGTCATACAGTGGGATTCAATGGCCCATTAACGGGCGATATCTTCTTGGAGGAAGGATGGGTTGTGGAATAGATGACTGCCCCACCTGGTTTTAACAGATGGCCCATTATCAGAAGATATCTCCCACAGAGGTAAGGATCACTGCCCCACCTGGTTGCAACAGATGGTGATAGAATACACACTTTTGGTCACGTCCTGTATTGCAACCTAAGACACCCCATGACATCATGTATACTTTCTGTCAATGCCTCCAGCCTGTAGTCCTGCACTGGGCCATGTCCTCAGCCTTCCCTGGCTGTAGGTATCCAGAAAGTAAGTTTGAACACCCCTGGGGGGCTGAGTATGGCAGAGCTCCCTTTTCAGAGAGCTCTGCAAAATGGGCAAAGACAGGGTCTTGCAGCCTTTTTTTGACTGAAGAATTCACAGGTGATCACAGTTCTCTTCTGGATTTGGTGTACAGTATTTTCTCTGTTCTGCATCTGGGCAATAGAGTAAAACAGTGCCATAAATACCTTGCCCAATCTCATCTAGGGCTGTGTTGAGAATACGGGAATATAATTTTTAGTGTTTTTATCCCATGGCATATGCTCAGAAGAGCACAGGTGTACTGTCAGAGGTGTGGTGCCCAGGTATGAGCTTCTAAGAGGTGTGGCACTCAGGTATGCAGTCACAGCACTGAGTCATTCTACTCACAGGACACACTTTATATCTCTGAGTTCCTTCAAAGGCGCATTATTAACAGATTACAAGATTACACTTTGCATTTGACTTATTTTTCTCCTTTGAAGGAGAAGCCACTCAAGTCTGGAGATACTGAGCCCTGCCAAGGGATATTAACCTCTATTAGCCAGCTCCAGATGAAGTGAGCATGGCTGGGAAGTCACCTTCAGCAGTGTTCAAGTGCCCTCCTATGAATCTTGTTAATAGTAGCCAGGGCCCGTGGTAATTCCCTTTCTCATCATCACTTCCCAGAGTTTTCAGACTGGAGCTCTGCAGTGATGTCTCTGGGATCCAGCCTGTGAGTGGCAGGAGCTCTGGATGAGCTGCATGCTCTCATTTTTAGAGGGTGGATATTTGGCACACTTTGAGGGCTGCTATGTCAGCTTAGAAGCAAAAAGGGGACAATGATGAAGGATCACACCACTTGCCCCAGCTTGTTTTAGCATGGATCTGTTCGTTGCTGTCTGCAGTGATCCCCTTCCAGTGGCAATGTGCTGGATGCCAGTTCCTGAGGAGCTACAGATAGGCTGGCTGTGGGTGTCTAGAAAACATCCACAAGGGAGATTATCAAAGTCCAGGGCTCAAGGAAGAAGAATAGGCTTGGTAAACTACATCCGGGGGTTTTTGCCTGTTGTGTTTTGATGTTGCAAAGTTACATGTGAAAAGTTTTCCAAGCAACTCTGTGAGCCTATTCTGTAAGGCTGGCTGCCTGACTGACAGGGCAATTTTTAGACTGGGAGTTGGGGAAACAAGAGGAGCTGCAGCAGGTCAGTGTTAGGGGATTATGGATTTTATAAATGTCTTTAGTACTGAAAGGGAATCTGTTGGATCTCAGGAAACTGGAGTTTTTGAGCTTTCTCTGCTTCCAGGCACAGATGCCCTGGAAAACACTGCACTGGACCTGAAACCTTGGAGAAGACTTGTAAATATGAATGATAAGTTAGAAATCACAAATGTGTAGCAGGTTAGATGTCTGTATTTTCACTGGGTGATGGGTTTTAAAAAATGAGGGTTTTACAGTATAGTGGTAGTTAGGGGACAAGATGGAGAATTTTGGGTGGTGTCTTTTCTTCTTGTTCATCTTCTTCTCTTCCTTCTTCACGGAACTTAGGTAGTTACCTTTGGATTGGTCAGTCTAAAGTCAGTCTAGGGGTCATGGGAATCTATTATTGGGTCAAAAGTATAAATAATGAAGGTGTAAAACTTTTATTAGTGTGTTTAGCTTTAAAAGGCCTTGAAACAGGCTCAGCTTAGAGCCATTTTTCCTACTTCTAGCAACCAGCTAGAGGTACTGTTGTACTTTCTGTAAATTTTGATAAGATATAATAAACATCCAAGTCTGAACACGAGAAACTGGCTTGATTGCCTTTCTAATAATCCTGGCTCCAAACAGAAACAAACAAGACTAATGACAAACCACTAATTAGTGGTGCCAAGCTCAGTTCACTCCTACAGGAATCCACTGCAAAACTCAAAGTTGTAAAAAGAAATAAATAGACAGGAAAAAATAAATTTAAAAAAGGCTTTAGAGACATCACCTCTTAAGAAATTATCAGTAAGATGCTCACAGGGATGAGTGAGTGTGTGGACGCAGAGCAGTGATAAACTACATTCTTTAGTGGAAGAGTCCCCATCCATCTTCTGCCTTCAGCTGCTGCATGGAGGTGAACTTCAAACACTTGCAGGAGAGCAGAGGGATGCAGAGTGCTGGTCAGAACAGGTCATCATGTTTAACAACTTTACTGGAACAGGCGTTGTGTGGAGAGAAACAGAGCACATATTAACTTGGAGCAGTGTTGTGTTGGTCTTTGTCAAACCAGATCACTGGGCCATCTGGATTCGAAGGCACATCCCACAGGGCCATATGAGGAATTAGTATGCAGTGTGTGCATGTTGCTGAATTGGTTGCTTTGAAGGAAAAAAGGAAAAGGACTCTTTCCTGAATATCCATCAGAGGTTTCTGGCAGCTGTAGTTCAGAGCAGATCCTGTTGTCTGACATCTCTGGTGTGCTTGGCAGGCTGTCTGCAGAGCAGTTGTAATGTCTTGGTTGAGGTAAAGTACATAGCTTTTAGGGGTAGCCAGCCTTCATTTAAGAAAAGGGTTTTTTTTAATAGAAAGTCCATTACAACTGCAGAAAAGGGTTCATCACCATCTCTGTTAAAAAGATGTACTTGATGTCTGTTCTTCCTCTATTCTTGTTTCAGTCACTTCAGCTTTTCTACAGAATGAAAGAGCTGTCTCTGATCAGAAATTATCTACTCAGGCACTTACAGGCTATAATGAAACTGCATCTGAAAAGCATCTTATGAGTGGAGTTGGCTTCTCTTCTTTCTTCCTGTGTAGATGTTTTCCTGTGGCGTTCTGCCTTCCAATGCCTGATTTCTCCAACAAACTTGGGAAATAGTGCCAGGGAAGGGAAGGGAAGGGAAGGGAAGGGAAGGGAAGGGAAGGGAAGGGAAGGGAAGGGAAGGGAAGGGAAGGGAAGGGAAGGGAAGGGAAGGGAAGGGAAGGGAAGGGAAGGGAAGGGAAGGGAAGGGAAGGGAAGGGAAGGGAAGGGAAGGGAAGGGAAGGGAAGGGAAGGGAAGGGAAGGGAAGGGAAGGGAAGGGAAGGGAAGCCTAACTGGCGAATATAATTCTGACTTCTCAACAACACTAATATCCAGCTTCTTCAGTGTCAGGGTGCAGGTCTTGCAGATCCAGGAATAAGTGAAGACAGAGAGCTAGGTAGGCAAATTATTAACTATCCTAGTGTCGGGGGAGTTCTGAATAGAGAAGATTTCTTGGTAAGCTCAGGATCAGGTGCCCTGTTGTAAGAGAGAATGTTAGGAAGGAAGGTTTGCTTGGAGAAAGGAGTGTTAATCTGGAAGAGTTAAGAGGTACCATTTGCTGTTGGAGTTCTTTCTGTGATTTTAAATTTTTTTTTCACCCTTCTGGTTCATAATTGGTCTGCATGGTCAGGACTTTATGATTAGAATTATTCTCTCACCTTTGGTAACTCATAGGCACACTCATCTTGGTCTTCGGGAGGAAGCATCACTGATAATTTTGTGGTTCAGCACATGATCAAAGTTACTTGAGGAATTTTTTCCCCATTTCATCTTTATGTGAAAGAAAAAGCAATTTGAAATATCAGAGAGGTGGTCTCCACAGATACTACACCAGTACACAGCCCAGCCAAAAACCTGAAAATCAAAAGCATTTTTTGATTTTGTATCTCACCTGTTCAGGTGAGTGCACAATTTCAAGGGGTGGTTTCAGCAATACTGAGGATTTTCTCCTTCTCCCCCTTTATTTTTGAAAGGAAATAGTCACCCTGGTTTATCTGACTAGAGAGCCCCTTCCTTTCATGGGCCCTTTTCTGCTCCCTGGAGTGATATCTTTACATTTGTCTTTTCTTGCTTTCAAGCTCATGCAGTAGTGATGGAACCTGTGACACAGTGGGTGTGGAAGAGGAGACCTGCTGGCCACTGCTGTGATGGAGTAGGAGAAATGGGCAAATGATCAGGGAACTGGCTCATGGCAGAAGAAAAGCAATAATGTCATTAACCAGCACACCTGTGTTTCTCTCTTTTGCTGTTCCAGAGCGATTACTCGAGTGACACCGAGAGTGAAGACAACTTCCTGATGATGCCACCAAGGGATCATCTTGGCCTCACTGTGTTCTCCATGCTCTGCTGCTTCTGGCCACTGGGAATTGCTGCCTTTTACCTCTCCCATGAGGTAATATTAAAATATCTCTTGCCAGACATTCTCGAGGACAGTGGAAGGTAGTTTAAGGGGATGGCATCTTACCCACTTGGATATGTCTCTGTGGTAGTAGTGGCTGCCTTTTGAGATACTTTGCTGGGGGATGCGTATAGAAAATATTTTAGCTTTTAGTTGGCAGTGGTCACGTTCCATGCCAGGTTATATGTCCAGCTAAGACTCCTCTGTGGACACTCTGTGGCTTTTGAATAGAAAACACCCTTGATATCTCAAATGCTTGGCTTTCCCATTGGAAAAACAGATCTACTAAGCTGATAATTTAGAATATCCTTCCAGGAGTAGAAAAATAATTTCTGTTCTGCAGATGTGCATTTGCTTTCCAGAAACCATTTCCTTTCCCATGGAAAAAATTGCTCAGTCAGTTCTTCCTTTCAAATTTTAATATGCAAATATCTTTTTACCAAAGAAGTGATTGTGTTTTAGTTTGTTTCCTTCATGAGACAGTCTTAACTTTGCTTAACTTGCAATCACCTCGTGCCCATAATTTGTTTCCACAAGTGTGTCTTCATAAGTGTCTGCAATGTAATTACTGAGTTTCCCAGCATGGCAGATAATGTGAGGTGACAGAGAAGGCATCACACTGGCAGCCTCATCAGTGGCTGCCAGGAAACATTTGATTATATTTCTCTCTAATGCCTATTGCAAACAAAAGTCTCTGCTCCACAGCACCCTTCACATTCACCCTCTCAGCTGTCTTTCTAATCTGCCTGCACTAAACATCTACCAGCTCTGCTGATTTGTCAAACCAGAGAACACGCTTCAGATCTGAAGAATTCTACTCTTCAAGACAAAAAAAAAACAAAACAAAAAGAGACACTACTGTATTTTTTATTTCAAATGAACAGTCTGTCTTTGAGCTGGGAAGTCTCTGAGACAATTAGTGTTTGTCCAGTGCAAAATAACAAGTTTTGATTGTTTGAGTTTTGATTGTTTGTAAGATAGTTTTATCTGAGGAAAGAAAGCACAGCATGGTCCAGTGAATACAAAAATCCCTAATGTAATTAATACTAAAAAGCAAAAAAGCAAAAAAAGCAAAAAAGCAAAAACTAAATGTGCTGAGAACCAGTGTACAAAGGCCAGGGCATCCAGCTATGAATGAATCCCAGGGGCCAGCATGAATCTCTAGGAACCTCTGACTTCCATGGGAGAATACAGAAGGTGGAAAAGGCATGAATACAGGGGAAAAAATGGTACTATGGTGAAGGATTTTGGCATTTGAAAACAAAAATTTGGGTGTTTTTTGATTTAGTATAATGATGAAGAATAGCTGAATGTGGCTGCCTAAACTCAGTTTTCACATCTCTTGTAGTCAGATGGTCCAGTTTGTTCTAGTCCAGCAGAGACGCATCTCTCTGTCTTCCCCCTGAGTTCCCAGGGAGCTCCTTTCTCTCCCTGCCTTCCCATTCAGGTCCATCACAGCCCTGAGAAAACATGTGGAAAAAGTGGTTCTTCTGCAAAACCCCACATCCAACTAACTGGTGTTGTCTGGGGGAAAATGAAACCAACATTAAGACCAAACCTCCTGTGGCTGAGAACGTGCCTTGCTAAGCTAAAATTGACAGTATTATCAACTCATACTTTGACACATAAACCATATGTGTGATTTCTATCTATATAGGTCGTTCAGCTTAAAATCCTTGAGAAAATTTGAGATCACTTCTTAATTCAAAAGATAGTCTAACATTCCCCCTTCTTTATCAAAAGCCAGAGGTATAGCTAAAGATCAACTGTTGGTACTCACGATCAAACGTCTTTTTTTTGCAGATGCTTAAGCTCTTGAAAATTCTGTGTTTTCTGAAGTCTCCTGAGCAGTTCTACCAAAAAGGCGATCTGGGAATAAATTGTAACATATAGGAAATTCAGAGATGGAGGATGGATTCTTTGATGCGGTATGCAGCACTGGCAGTGAATTTTGTTTTAAAAATCTGGTCTGCTCTAGGTGTGGGATGCATTTGAAGTTGAAGGCTTTGTTTGCAGAAGATGTATCTGCAGTACAGCTCATTCCAAAGGCATAGGTTCTCTGTTTATTCCTGCATCACCTGCCAGAACATTAATGATGCATTTGCCTGTGTCATGCTGCAAAACAATTATACAAGGTTGCATGCTGTAAGACAACAGAGGTGCTCTTTACCAACAGAATGATTGAATTTTGGGGGTTTGTACTCCATGAAAGCCAAGTTTTTCCTGCAGGTGATGTTTCTGTTCTGTGTGGGACTTATTTTCTCCGCCAAGGCTCTTGCCAATGTGCTGCTGATTTGGAGCTTCTTGCAGAGCCTCTATATCAATGAGTGCAGCTGTGCAGGGTCTGCCTCTGTAGTGGAAATGAAGATGTGCATCCACAAGTGAGCCAGCAGGGAGGAGAAGTGGATTCAGAAATGCACTTTATGAAAGCCCAACATGGGTTTTTTTCCCCGTTGGGATATCCAGTTTTCCAAGCAGGATGTCACCTGATGATCTTATCCCAAGCAATGCTGAGACTTGCTGCTTTTCCTCCTCCCTTAGAAAAACATAGAGCTTTAAGGCCGTCACTGTGCTGTCCACTTGTTCAGTTATTTCCTTTGGGTTTTATTTGTGTTTTCCTTCCCGCAAGAGACTTGCTCCCAGTTCCTGTAGTTGCCCAGTCCTGTGCTCCTCTCAGCTCCACTCCCAGGATCTGGCCCTGTGTCCTGTCTCTCACACTTGCTTCTCCAGAATGAAGCATGTGAGTTTTTAGGCTTGCCATTTTTTGGATTCTCTCATTAGTAAACAGCTGAATGGCTCAATCAAAGGAGTTTTTGTGCATTTTGCAAGGAAACTTTTGGAAAGAGGAAAGTAAATTATATCTTTCACTATGAACTCTTCCCCACAAACAGTGTATGATAAAGAAAACCACCTCATTATGTTTATTTTTTCATAAATCTCCACCCTCTTGAGTCTTGCAGATTCCTCAGTTTTTATGTCTAAAGATATTTTTAGATTGTAGGCAAGTGTGAAGCCTCATAAATTAAAAAAAAAAAAAAAGAACTTTAAAAATATATAATTTTTGTCTTGTCAAGTTTACCATTGAACTTGTCAGATGATTTCTCAGGAGCTGTCAGGCTTTCTGCTTGTGCTGGGGGGTGGTGGTAACAATCTGGAAAGGTCTTTTTGCATGAATCCTCTTTTTCTCCCTGTTTTTATTTTTAGTAAAGAGAGCAATACCATGTCACACATTTCCCTCCATACTGTAAACAGAAATTCATTATGAGAGAGCTGAGCCTTTGATGGTATGAATGAGCTTCACTTTGTGCCTGCTCTCTTACAGGCAGAAATAGAAGCGTGCAGAACACCTCCACCCAATTCCCATGAACCTTCCAAGGACCTGTGTCTCTGACCTAGACACACAACTGAAAAAATTCCTCTACACACTTCTCCACATGCTTAAGTTCTCAGATAGCCTCTACACCCTCCCTCCTCCCCAGCAGCAAGTGAGACCTGCCAGGCAGCAGACTGCACTCCGAGCACAAGGGAGCAATCCCTTCCTGTCTGCTGCGCTGACTCTCTGCTGTAATTACCTCCCTCGCAAAGGGGTGCAGGCATGCAAAGCTTTGTAATTATTTGCTCGCGTTTTCTCACTGGGTAAAGGATTTTCTACAGTTTTCACATGGAAACAAGGTATACTGACCAGAAAAAAAGAGTAGTTTGTCCTTCTTTGTGATAACTTCTGAAATATTTGGTTACTTTTCATCCAGTTTGCAGAGACAGGGGCTTTGGAAAAAAATCTCTACTTTGACATATTTCAGTAGTCACTGGGGAGAAGGAGGAAAGAATGCTTCTGTTCCCACTGGAGGGTAACATACAATATGAATTCTGGCTTTTATCTGAGTTTCAGTGCTCAGCATATATGTATGGATTCCACTGTCCTTGCTTTTCTGGCATAAGGTTTTGACATCCAACTTCAAAAGAAGAGGACAGAGAAATAACAGCCAGGTGTTATCTGCTATTTATTCCTTAGAAAAGTGGCTCATAGTCCCCATATCAACAGGGAAAACAGTAAGACAGAACAGCAGTATGATGTGCCACACTCCACCAGACTGGCTGGTGAGCCCCGCTCTTCTCTGTCCACCCCACAGTTTTTACTCTCTGTCCCACTTAACTCCATCAAGAAAATGAATATTGTCTATTACACAGAGCTTGACACACAGCCAGGAGCATGTGTTTGTACAGGGAATGCAGCAACCTCTTATATCAAAGAAGAAAAGGCAAAAGGAAAACAAAAAATGTGGTATTTTTCTTTACTTGGCAGTGACATGCCAAGATCTATACTAGCAGGATATGCTGGTCAGCAAAGCTGAAGCAATGCTAGCAAAGCAGACTGGAGGCTTTTACATTTTCAAGAGATTTTTCAACAGTGCATTATTTCTTGGTCCAAGTAAAGCTTGGACAAAGGAACTGTCCAAAGATGATGAGCTTTAATGGAAATAAAAGGCCTTTGTTTTTCTGTCTTGGACCAGATACCAAGTCACACAATTCTTTAGCTTAAGCAGGGCTGTTGCTTTGAGTCATTTGCTTTGAGCCACACAGACTGGGTAAAGGGCATGGGGTGTGTTCTGGGGCTGCCCAGCCCAGTCTCTGCTGACTGTCACACAAAGGTTTGAGCTCTCTGTGTTGCTCACTCAGAAAGCAAATCCCGGAGTTTTTTATCCAGCTCTTTGCATGTGAGTACAGGCACACCCGGGTGCCCTTTTACCCTTCTGGACTGTTGTACTTTTCTGCTGCAAAAGGTGATTCGTAAAGCAATTAAACCCGTTTGTGCCAGGTATGAGTGAAAAGAGGTTAAAATTAGTTCCTCTTCTCAAGGAGCTGCAAAAGTCTTTAGTGGCAGAAGAATTCTGTGCCACTGTCCTGCTGAGATGGCACAGTGCTGGTGGTGTGGCCATTGTACTCAGAGGGCCCTGGTCCTGAGAAGTCACCAGACCATGGACTTCTTACAGAAGGTCACAGCTGGCTGCTGGCCCACACTCCTCTCCTTACTCCCATCAGGCAGATGAGACAGATTTGCCAGGCAGAGGGGAATAAAGTAGCAAGATGAATGAGCCAGCTACATATGTCACCATGTTGAGAGTGCTGGCTTTCCTGTGCTTGGAAAAGCAGCTCAGAAATAGATGACCCTGGCCCCTGATTAGGGGTATTTGGGTGACATCCTTTGCCTCTGCAAAAAGCCTGTGGTGGGGTTTAATACATTCAAGAAGTTTGTAACTCCTGGTCCTTTGGGAGACAAGAGGAAAGCTTCATCCTAGACTGGGTGAAAGAGGATCTCTTCTCTTCCCCCAGGCAATTCCGCAGATAAAGACAGCGGCTATGAAGTGGGGCTGGTGAATTACTAGCATCTCCAATTCTCATCTTTCCAAGTGGAAGCTGGCTGCCAGCCAGTGCTTTGCGTGTGCATGGACGTTGCTCCTGCCAACTTTTCCCTTTGGGTAGATGTCTCCGGAGAAGTGTTTGTCTGCACAAGAAAATAACCATTTAGAGTGTGTTGTGTACCAGCAGAGACTGTGCATCCTGGGTGAGGTCATGGGCTAGGAACTTCATAATTGTCTTGTATAATTTCCTCTTCATTCCTCTTTGTCCTTTTGATCTTGTAGTTTTATTTCCAAGTCACGAAGTACAGCTACAAAAAGGAATTAAATTAATGAATGACCTGATTGCTTTAGCCCTTAAGCTAATTTTAAATAATTGAAAAAGTAGCTGGCAAATAACATTCCCTGGAGAGTTTAATTCATTATGCAGGTGTTTAATTACAAGGAAGTTTTGAGATAGGAGAGAGACCAACTTAAATTATTCGTGGAGATGAGGGATCTTTTTTTTTGTTTTCAAGAGCATCCCGCACAATAGCAAGTATTGTACATGTATTTTTCTTTGCTAGTTATTTATGCCTCACACATTTTCCTAAGCCAGATACAGCCCCAGAGACATGTCAATATAGTCATACTGCAAGTGTATAAAATATCCTGATGCCAGGAAGGCAGCCTCTTCAACTTGCTGTTACTTTTTGTTGCTTTGCAATTGACTTGTTATGTCGTGGTTTTATGAGAATGTGAGGATTGTTTCAGTCCACAGCTGCTACTAAGCTGGAAGTGCCTGGAGTATTCACAAATTCACTCAGAGGCCTGTCTGGTGGAGGCATCTGAAGAGTAGGGCAAGAAGTATTCCACAGGAGTTTATCAAGGGTTCAGTCTCCCTGACATTTATGTGCAATTCTGACTAAGTTTAAGGAACATTTTAGTCTTAGGCATAGGGGTTTTAGTGTTTTGCTTTTTTATTTTTTATTTTTTTTAAATTTAGAGAGCAGGGATGTTGTTAGCAGGATTATGGAAATGGACTTGGGGCTTTTGTTATTAATCCTCGTTTATCTCAGCTAAATATTTCAAATTTTTTGCATCTGCAAAGGTAGATTTTCCAGGAAGAATTATATTTCAGGAGGGGAAACAGAAGGAGCATGTTCACAATCTGAGGGGAGAAACTGGGCACATTATTTTGCACGTCCCAGTGTCTGCCTTGCTGAAAGAAGCATGAGAAAAAAACTAAGACACCTTTTTGCAGGTCTGGGAATGGAACATGGTCCCTTTCTTCTGGCCATCCCGACATCTCTTTCCATTGTCAGGAAGGCCAAAAGGTTTTGGATGATTTGTGATGTGCTGAAGGTCTTCACATGTAAGGTGATGAATGATTTGCATTGAACTCTGCTATGGCCAGGAGAACAGTGTGTTCATCTAGAGCAGTTAATTGGGTGATGTTTATAGAATAGACCTTTCTGTCATCTCATGCTGTGGCAGCACCCTTTAAAAAACAAGATTAGTGAAAGGAGGTCCTCTCACTTGAAGTTCAATGTATGCAGCAGTAAATGGATAAGGATGTTTTCAAGGCTTAAGGTTAATTTTTATCAGTCTGCAACATACACAGAGCTTTTATGTTCTTATCAAAGGTTAACATCATGTACCAGAGACTCAGGGCTATATTTTAATCTTGAATATACAGCTTGCTATCTCTCTGCATCTCTTTTGGTGAGGGCTTCTGAATTACTACTTGCTTTGAATGCACAGCAAAGGAAATTGATCACTTCTGATTTCAATCTACGCATCTCTTTCAAATAGGCTGCAGTATATCTCTCTGAAGATTTGAATCTAGTGAGCTAGACACCCAAAGATGCCTCCCACACAAAGGTAATTCTTCATTGAATTGACTGATTTCCCAGGAGTAGGAAAGAGATCAAGTTTTTATATATTTATTTAGGGACAAACTACAAGAACCAGCTAAAAAGAAATGGGCTAGGATCTACCTGCATCTGTGCAGTTTGAATCTCAAACATTCAAATATACCTATCAAGACATTTTTATCATGTTGGTAATAAAATTGTTACTGTTGGTAATAAAACCAGTCTACAATTTTATCTGTTTGGGATGAAAAAAACAACAGCTTTTTCATGTTGGGAAAACCTTCCCCCATGCCAGTTTGGTATTAAATATGCTCATTATGGGTTGTGATAAACAAGAAGTTTTCAATGACATTTCCACATGTTGCATTGTTGCCATTTCTTGCATTATTTCTAAGTAGTGTGGAAAAGTCAGCTTTACTCCTGTCAGTCCACACATGTCTGCAGGAGGACCCAGCTTCCTCCAAGAGGATGGGCAAGACCAGAGGCAAAAGAAGAGGTCTTACAGCATCCTCTGGGAAAGATGGGCTTGGCAGTCTCTGATTGACCCCATTCTTCATCCTGCTATCATCATGAAATCCAGGAGAAAGGGTGCAATTCTATCCAGATGTTACCCATAATTCCCATTCCCAGTGGTGGCCAGTGGATGTTTGTGTCCCAGAATTATGAGGTGTATCACCATGAGAGACCTTTACTTAAAACTACTGTCTCTACCAAGAGGGGTAGAAATGTAGTGGTAGGAGCCAGAAAGACAATTTTTCTTCACAGTTCTGTTCACGGAGCCCTTCTGTCTTGGCTTTGGACTTTTTCTGGCTCATTCATCTGATTGGGAATCTGTAGAAGGAATTGTGGAGAATTCATTTTCCACAGATCCAAACCAGGTAGCTTCTCTCAGTACTTCCCTTTGCTCTGGCAAGGATGTGCTGCAAAAGTTGGCAATGGTCCTTGGGCTGATAAGAGTAGAGAGCACATTCCAAATCCTCACAGGTGTGATGACCCAAGAAGTGGGATTTGGAGTCCCAGAGACATTTTGGACTTTGTACTAATTTAAATAGTAACTGTTCCAGCCTGAGATTTCTGAATTTAATTCAAGACACCATATTCAGTCATGGTTCCGAAAATGTCAAGGAGGACACTTCCTCATTCCTTGACCTTGTTGCACAGATGGCATTTTTCTGAGCAGGTTTCTACAGGCTGTAAGTAATTAAGCTATTAATTAGGAGCCCTGCTTTACACAGAAGCTATTGTAAAGCAAGAACTTTTGTGACCTCATGGTGCCTTGTCACAGTGTTCGTCCCAAGACTGTCTAAATTATCTGTGCTAAAGATTCAGTGTGTTTATCCAGTCTCAGTTTGACTGACCTGAGTGTCACCTGGACCTTTCCTGATGTGTCCTCAGGATGTCACACATATTTTAAAGATTTGCTTTCAGGCCATGTTGTCCGGTGACATTCAGTGGCTCTCTCTGTGTATCTGAGAGCACAAATTTCTGGTTTCCCAGAACATTCAGTATCCCCCACAGTCAAAATCCATATTTAAATCCCAAGGGCATTATCTCTTATTTTTACCATATCTGACTTTGTTCTGTGGAAACTTGAGCAATTTTTCTCCAATCAACCTTGTTTCAAAGCTTCAGATACTGTGATTCTAATTGTATCAAGTAAGATCATTCTTCCTAGCAATCTGAGGATCAATGATAAAATATAGAAATACCACAGTTTGTAAACTCTGTCAAGGTGACTTACTATTTATTCTTTTCACCACACACGTAGCAAAATCATGGAGTCTGTTTTAGGAGAAAATAGAGGGGAAAAATCAAGAGTGGAAAAAGGAGAGACCTGCACAGAGGGGGCTTGAACCTTGTTCCTGCAACCCTCCCAATTAGTAATTTATCAGCTCAAGGCCCCCTTGGTGAATTTTGTAAAACTATGTCACTGTGAGTTATGATGTATCAAGGAAAATCCTGACTTCTGGCGGTAAAAAAAAAATGAGCCAGAGACAGCAATACTCTAAAAGGCATAAACAGCTGTGGCCAGGGAATCTCAGCAGGGCATTTCAGCCAACCCAGATGGAAGGGATGCTCAGTTAAGTAGCCAGAACAAGAATTGCTGCTAAAGGCTGCAGTTAAGTATTTTAGTTGGTGTTTGGATGTAGCTATGGTGGAGATATTGCTGATCTGTTTTTTGTTGATGGAAGTTCTATAAGTGGCTCAAACACCACATTGTTCGGCTTTGCATATGCAGGAAAAAAACTCTCACTTTTCTCCAGTGAATTGATTTAAAAGAGAGGGGACATGTATCTAGTAGAAAGTAAAGTAAAGAGTTTTTTTGTTGATGATAAATGGCTGAGCTTAATTTAATTTACTAGTAATTCCACAGAAAGGAAAGAGAACCATGATGTCATGTCTTTTTAGCTCCATTCAAATGTTTCATCGCCTCTTTTTCTGACTGAAATGACTCATGGAATCGTAGAGACTGCACACTGCAAGGACTTTTAAGTTCATCTTGTCCATCTGTCTGTCACCACTATGTTCTCATTCAGAATGGTAAACAGGGAAACTACATTGGACACAGACACAGTGTCCTCTTAAAAGAGTGGGGAATACTAAACATTTTTGTACATGACCCTGGGTGTGAAAGCAGAGTCCATGAAGTTAATATGAATGAATTCAATGCCATGTAGCACCAAGTAAGGGCTTACATCACTTCTCACAGCTGCTTTGTCATGTGTTGTTTTGCTGAATTACTTTTACATTTAGTGGGCTACTTTTCAGGGCTAGTGGCTTTCATGAGTCACTGTGAACAATAAACCTAGAGCATCCCTGATGGGTGACAGGTGACATCTGTGACTGGGGACTTCAGGTTGAAGGGTGAAAAAATACAGCTGCTGGAAATAAAGGTGATCTGCTGGAAACTCAGAGCATGAAAGGCAGGCCTTAGAACAAAAGCTGGTGGAAGAGAAAGGGTCTGTTATCACATCCTTTTACAGAACTTGGCATCCTCCAATCATGAAACGCTAAGAAAAGGCTCCTCAGGAGCTGCAGTGACATACAAGCCAGCCATCCTCTCTGCCTCTCCTTACACAGTCATTACTGCTATTGTGATGTCTCTGCTGTTGCTGCTGACTGAAAACTCTGCCGCTGCTGGACAGCTACTTTTTCAACTTGTTTTATGGCACATGTGTTCTCTAACATCGTGAGAACCCACAGGAAATCGCAGGGCAGCACATGAAAACCCAATCCATCTCCGACGACATGTGCCTGCTCAGCTCCCAGGAACGCTTTCACTGTGGCCTCAGTAGCTTGCAGGCATGAGCTAATCCTTCTCTCTGGAGCAGAAGGGACTGGGACAGCTGCTCCCCCTCCACGTGGATTCCCTGACTTCCCTGATTAGCTGTCTGTTACAGGGATCTCTGGGAGAGCTCACTGCCTCTGAGCCCCAGTGAGGAAAGATCATTGGCCTGCAGCCTGTCTGCCTGAGGAAAATATCTCTATACCTACCAGAAAAGGATAACGATATCAACACCCAGTTGGACTCCCTTAATATGGCTCTCAGGAGGCAAATGTCTCTTGACATGAATTTATGTGCCACTGATCATTTCAGCTGCTCATTAGTTCACAAAACAGGTTTTTTTTCTCCTAATGAAATATTCTTAAACAGCATCATCCACAGCCATTGAATCTGCTTCCTCGAGTGTCAGGATGTATATGGAAGGGGCATTTTTGTACAGTTAGGAGCAGGGATCTCATTATTGGTACAAAATCCCAACTAGTCTTGAGGTCTTAAACCCATTTTGTCATAGCCTCATAGAATTTCTTGAGTAAGTCTCCTTAAATTTGGGATATATTGGTCTTGTATTGGGAATGCTCAGTACCCTTGGTTGCTTCCATTAGCTGTGCCTCCTCTTCATTCTTCTCTTATCTCTGCAAGCAGAGAGATGCCACCAAAAGCAATAATGTCCCCCCTCCCTCCCCCCAGCTTTGACAGGGCTGATCATACTGTATCACCATGAGGGAATATTACATAGTTTTATATTTGTGATTTATACAGACTGCACTGTATGGGTTTACAGCCTAATCTGTGCACTCACTGCTCTGCTGGGAGGTGTAAAGAAGAAAATCATGTAATAAAAAGCCTTCTGGTCCTGATGTAAAATTCAGCACAATGCATCTCTGCCTCTGCTATCTCTTCCTTCTTTCTTTTGCCTACACTTCTATTGTGTGACACAGTTACCAGGATCATTAAATTCAATGTCTGAAGGGCAGCTGTGGCTCCTCAATGCTGCAAGAGCAGAGCAGGGGAAGAGGCTGGGGAAGAGCTGAACAGGGAGAAATTCAGAAATGCTCTCTAAGCATGGGAAAGACAGGAAGTATTTATAGTCTTCCACACACACACTTCAGGTTGACTAAAACATCCTCAGTCCAGTGAGATGGGTTTGATTTCAGAAAAAACTTTCTATAAGTAAAGAAGGTGAAATGCAATATCACTTCACCTGGGCAGAGATGGGCAAAAGGTTTAGATAAACAGCCAGGAATGGCTTTGCAACTTTTATAGGCACGGATGAAGATGTCTACAAGCTTCTAATTACTTTTCCTCATGCCTGTTTGCTATGCACCAGAACAGATTTATTAACATGCTTCTTCTCTGTGACTAATTTCAGTGAGATAAAAAAGCATAGTAATTTTTAATTTCACACAGCAGCAATCAATCTCCTTCTTAAATTAGTTTACTGGCTACTTTGATATCTGATGCATTTGCAGTCTTTTTCCAATGATCTTATTTACAGATCTTGGGGTTGATGAATACTGTCCTGTTTGTGTTCTCCTAGCCAGATTCATTAGAAAACATAATGCCAACATTCTTTCAAGGCACAGAGGCAGGTGAGTAGGCCTGCCTTTATGACATGAAAAGTAGCTCATTTCTTCAAAGAGTAGTAAAGTGTTGGCAGCAAATACCTTGAGCCTCTTTTCTCCCACCCTTTATTTCTCCTTCAACAGGAGAAAAAAAAACAACTCATTTTTCAACATAAAAAGTCTTTCCAGACTTCAAAAATCTTAGGATCAAATTCCAGTTTTGACATTTCTGTGCTGCTTTATGAAGAAATGGGAAAGAGGTGGGACTGGTGATTAGAAATCTCTTTGCAGCTCTGGAAAACCTGCGTTATGAGATAAGAGGTTTCCATTTCCCATAAATGGGTGCATTTAAAGCTCTAGGATTTAATTTTCTACTTAAGGTCTATACTTTGTTTCTGAGTAATGGGACAGATCAAGACTCCAGAGTGGTTCCTTCTGAATTATTCTTGATATCCATGAAACGTTGTATGCTTCCTTTGCTTTCAGGTATAATGTCCATTTTGTATGATTTCTCACTTCTTCATGCAACTTTTGTGTCCTTCAGCTGGTGAAGTCACATGAGATCTCTGTCACAAAAATTTGTATTGTGTTTGTGTTCACTTGGTCTGATGTGATGCTTATAATGTTTTTTTGAGTTTCCTAGATGCTTTTTTCCCTACTGCTTTTTAGGATTGCAGAGATCAAATCTGCGTATTTTTAGACTGATATTTAGTTATTTTGTGTTTTATTTTATTAATCCCCTATACTCTGAAAACAATCAGTAGTTTCCTCCAGCAGGAAGAAGACTTTCAGGGGTTTCTAAATACTCAGCAAACCTAACGTGAATATATAAGAATAGTTAAAAATTCATTCTAAGAGGCTGTGTTGATACATTTCCGGCCATCAGAAAGGGTTTGACAGCTGGTCCAACAGCAGAATGTTTCCTCTTTTTCCCCCTCCCTGCAGAAAAAAAGAGCTCAAACGCAACAAACAACACCTCAGTGAGAACATACTATTCAAAGAAAAATGAAAGGAAACCCAAGTTTGCAGCTAAAAGACTTCATGTCTCCATAGAGAATGGCTACCCTGGTTTTTCATTTGTGTTTTTTAGTGGTGGTAGGAGTCTCTGCAGGAGCATCCTGGAGCTTCTTGGCCATGAAGCATCCTGGTGGAGGTGTCTTTGAGCCACAGTACAGCAGAGATTTCGATATTTTGGAACCAAAATATTTCCCTTTTCTCAGAACAGTTCTACGCATCCCCAAGAAAATTTTCACAGGGAGCTGTCCTGTTCTGTTGAATGTCATAGTACAGGCAAACAAACATAAAACACACAAACAAAAAATTCTCACCCAGGCCCTGCTGGTAGTTTCCATAAATCTCAGGTTCTGCCTTGCAAGTTTACTGGTGAAGAAAGGGCTGTGAAAAATTCCCCCTGGGTTCAGTATTCCTGGGATGCTAGGGCTCTATATCTGTGTCAGCTGACAGCTATTTTTTCCATTGAAACTTATCCACTTAGAACAGGAGCACTTTTAGTCCATGCTCTGCCAGGAGCCACAGCTATTTTAATCAGCCTCTTTTGCCAGTTCTGTATCCTGCACATTGTTTTGACATCCTCTTCAACCAGATCATGCAAGCAAATAGCTGCTTTCAAAGCACCCCTATCTGGAAGGTTGCTCCAAATTACAGAAGGCAGATCTGTTTATTAATATTTAAGATCTGTCACTGACTATGTCAGCCAGCCTGATGACTCTACTGGGATCTTCACTGCACCAAGGAATGAACAAAGTAAAAAAACAAATAAAAGGGATTTGAGATCTCTAAATTGTTCTTTTTCCATGGCAACCTTCCTTGAAGACTAGAAGGCTGTTTAGAGGAAATAGCTTAGTACTTTCCCAGCCTTTTTAGACTTCCCAGGGTATATTTCCCATTGATGAAAATTTACTCTCCCTTCAAGTGTCCATTCTTTGATGTTAAGCAGGCTCATATTTTTAGCCTCAGACTTGCTGAGGAACAGTAGTACTGCTAATGGAGCAAACAGTGATCTTGAGTCTTTTTGGATCCCAAGGAGTGGCCTCTCGTCTAAGCATAGCAGTATTAGAGATGAGATTTCAAAGGATTCATAGCAAGACATCTCTCATGAGAATACTCTAGTAAATCCTTACTTCAGTACCAACAAAGTAGCATGAACACTGGATTTTGTTTCATGAAACAGAGCCACAGAAACAAACTTGTCTGGAGGTGTTCCGTCCTTGGACCACCGAGATCTGTAACAACTGCTACAAATGCAAAGTCTGCATTTCTGTTCTCTTCCTCAAACTTCTTGACTTTTCTTTTGTAATCCCACAAGGATATCTCACTTTTGCTCTCTCTCACAAGGGTCCGCAATGGGGAATTCTATGGGTTTTTTGAGCCACACTTATCCAGACCTCTTAAAAGAGTTGATGTGCATTTGTTTGGCCTCTGCCTTTGTCAGCTATGGGAAGATGTCCTCACCTCTGTGTTCATGGCAGGAATTGAGCAACTGTCTTGATGCCACTGCACACTAAGGACAAGGACAAACTCCTGTGCAGGTTAGGCTGGTGCTTTACCACATCTGTATCCTCTCCCAGCTGTAGTTGTGCCTTGTCACCAAGTGGCCTTGTTCTGAAGAGCTTAATTTCCACCTATTTATGGTGGAATACCAACCACAAGAAGAGCAGGTTACCCAGGCTCAAGTCTGGGGATGAGGGGACCCAAAGCTGTCCTTAGCCCTGCTGTGTCACCTGAGATCTTGCTTTGCCCCTGAGCTTGCACTCTGAAATGATGGATGCAAAGGGCTGATCATATTCTTTGAAGCAAGACCCCTGACAATGTGTGAAAATGTTCTTGCAGTTGTGGAGTGGAAGGTGGGGAGGAGAGCTGGTGAGAGGTGCCTCAGATCTGGCTGCTGTTGCTACCTGTGTGTCTTTCAAGCAGAAAAGTGTTGCTAAGTTCCCCACGCAGTTCTGGAAGCGTGTCATTCTCTGCATGGGTGAGTGCAAAAAAGCTGTTGCAGAAAGTTTCAAAAGAAGCTTAACAGCGAGAAGAGCTGCAGCTCAGGCCCATTTGCAAAACATGAATGCCACCTCCACTCTGCACGGGGATCAGCTGACCACTGGCAGGAACTGTGCCGCTTCTTCAACTGCTCTCGCAAATTTTTCAGTTCTTCACAAAAATTATTTGGCTCAAAACATGGGTCGATTAATCAAGATCAAGGCAAAGGTAAGATAATACACTTACAACTGGCCTCTGGTGCTGCAGAGAAAGGATCAGTGCTGGCATTCCCATGGGTTTGGGAAGGTTGCTATAGAATGGAGTAAAAGTCAGATCTGACCAAGTTCTCAATGCTTTTCTGAATCAAAGCACCCTTGCCAGCCCACTCTGTGTTGTGAAGACCTTCACGTTCTGTTGAATTTGCCAAGAAGAGATTTTTGAATAAAACATACAAATGACAATAAATTTCAAATTCCAGAGAAGTGAAAGGCCACTAAAGATTGCTGTTTGAGTTCTCCATTTATTCTTGACTCTTTATTGCAGCAGGGCCTCTTATCTTTCTCCTTATCATCCCCTTTCCCCTTCCCAGTGCTCTTTGTCATGTAGCCTAGTACTGAGCTGGATAAGGAAGTTTCAGTCTGTAGTCTTGCCCAGGAGGGGAGACAGCAGAGAGAAGAGATGAAGCCTACTCTGGAGTCCCACACAGAACTTTAGTGTACACTGCCAATGTATCCTGCTTCCCAGGGCTGCCAAAATCACCAGCAGTTGTGGCTGTTCCACACCACCTCCCAGAGATGTCAGGAGGCCTTCTGGCTTCAAAACTTCTCCTTTCCTGGAACTCCACTCCTTCCTCATCATCCCAATGTCTCTGGACATTTAAAGGTTTTCTTTCTGGCTGGTGCTTGCCTTTGGGACATATTTACTGACATTCCCTGAAAGGGTATAATCAATTGGATACTTTTCTTCAGCCCCCAGCATGCAGACACCATAGAGCATGTCTTAGATTTGTTTCAGCAGCAGGTTGGAAATGTTGCTGAGACATTTGCTGAGGGAGTCAGGGACAGAGTCCTGCAGTACCACTGCCATCAGATGTGGCAGAGCTGTGCCCTGGGATAGTGATTTCCTATCTCTGCACGTTTTACTTATGATGCTGCTGTTGGCACAAGAAACCAAGAAGTCACTCTGAATGCCCAGGAATAAATACTTTTGCAACAAGGAAATAACTTTTCCAGCTGCAGAAAACTTTTCTGTAGAGGGAGATAGAAATGTAATTACCAATGCAATATATGTTTACCTTAGAGTGTTTCTGGGGTTGGCATCCTTGCCACTGCAAGAACCTCCTCTCTGAACGGAAAGGTAACAGAGGGCTTCAGAGAGCCACACTGTAATAACATTTGCATCCTGTTCCAAGAAGTGTTGGGGCCTTCTGCTATTTTCCAGTGGCAGAGAGAAGTGAGGACAGTTAACTTTGTGTCAGTAGGATGCTCTTGGTAACATCTGTGTCTCTTTAAATGCCACGAGCACTTGCCCAGGAAAAGAGTCCCTATTTTCCTAGGAGCTCTACAGATCAAAGACCTTGGAAATATTAAGAAAAATGCTTCAGCTCATCCCTGAGGATTACAGTTTTTAAAAAGTGAGACACAGAGAGGGAGAAGAAGGCAACAGTGGGAAAGTGCTGGTCACTGAGGCAGACAACTTTAGGCCTCTGGCAGAGTAGCTGCCGTGAAGTCATTAGGTACTGAGCAAATAATTAAAACTGTTGTTCATTAATATTTCAGTGGAATATTTTCAGTGAAGATGTATTTCAGTTATGAAACATGTATTAGCCCAGTGAAGCAGAGACATGACAGGGAAAGACAGAGGGAAGGGGAAGGAGAAGCAAACAAGCAAACTCTGAAATTAATAATCAAATCCTTTCCCCCTTGCAAGTCTTTCTGCTGAAATCCTCTGATGGACAAATGCAACAGTTACATCAGACCAGGATAGGTTTTGGGACTCACTGAGTAAATCTGCTTTTGTAGCTCCATGTCTGCACTGTGGAAGATACTTAAGCAACCACACTGTTTATATGTTTGCATCCAGACTCTCACCTTGCTTGACTTGCTGCCACCTGTGGATGGGGCCCACCATATTCCGTAGCCTTTTGTGTAAAACTGCAACTGGGTGAATCAGATGGGTGTGTTTATCTCTAAAAGAGGCAAAAATCACTCTGAACAACTTCTGAGAAATTGGTCCCCAGAGGCAGGGCAGATCTTCCTTCACTACTCTGCTCTTACTTAGGAACCCATTCAGGAGGCAGATTTTAAAAGCAGCTTGGCATTGACTGCCCCTTCCATCTGTTCTCTGCTGGCTGAGGTCTTGGGAAAACCCTGGCGCAAGTAAATCCAAGATATGTATCCTGTGAGCTGTCAGATCCTAAGGCAACTGATTTCCAGCCTTCCCCAGGCTGAGATGAAACCCATGGCTTGTGTATTTCCAGTGCTTCAACTAGATGGAAATTTTTGCTGTGGTAGTTTGGCATGTGATCACTGTCAGGAAAAGTATGTGCCTGTATGTGATGGAGTGATCTTGGACATGAGACAGCCCAAATAAAGGGACTTACTTACACGTGGAAGGATATTTCCTTCCTACGTGCTGCCATCCTGCCAGATGCCCAGGCTAGTACACTCTGTTCCCCATAACTTAAAAGAAAGAGACTGGATAACAAGAAGCAAAATCCTTTCCATGGAGGGGCCCTCCCTTGATTCCCGAGGTTTGCATTTGACAGGACGAGTCCACTGTTCAACCAGAGTGTCCTGCCGAGGCTTTTATCCCTCTTCACACAGCACACCATATGGATTGGCTGCTCCCGCAGAGAATGTGTTTATGCATTCCTGCCTCTCCCCAGTAATCCCCTCAGTGCAGGATGTGCAGGCAGGGACACAGACAAACAGCCCGGCACACAGGGAGCTGCAGCAGCTGCTGCTCAGTCTTGACCCACCTGCTGCTAGACAAGCCGACAGGCTAGAGAGCAGAGCTCTTGATTCCTGTTATTAATTTCTTTTGAATCCAGGCCAATTAAATCACAGATGAGGAGACACTTCCCATATGTATGCAAAAGAATGAGAGGGAAAGAGAAAAGAAGCAGACTTCACAGTTTTGTTTGTATACACTGGAATAATTTCATATTAAAAAATTTGAACAGGTTGTTGATGACTACTGAGAGGCATGAAGAAAGATCCTTGTTAGCAATTTCTGCTCTTTCTGTTGGGCAATGAGGGCTTATGTTTGTGTGCTAATGGGTTTCCACTGAGGAAAAACCCTACTCCTGCGGAACAACTTGTTAAAGGGAGAAGAGACCCCTGGGATGGCCTCTTTCTTCCATCAGCTATGATCAAAGCAGCAAATATTCTGACTTGGGGCCGTGGAAAATAAAAATGAAGTGGTCCCAGAGTGCCAATGTAGGAAGTGCTGCAGCACTACTTCATCTTACTCCTTTCTCTTAGTACAGCAATAGGAGATTGAGGTAGCAAGGCTGCATGGAGAAAACATTATCATGAAGTGGTTACGAAAAGAGCACCCAGAGTAAGAGAATCCTTGGAGATCCATGCCTCAAGGCAGTTTACTTTCCCCCTGAGGTCAAGAATTGAAGCTGACTCATGCACGATGGAGGTGCATTAGTGAGATACTCTTGAAATCATGGAACTTGAACCAGCAGCTCTGTGCTTCAGGACCTGCAGGGCTCCCTCATTTACTCTTTTTCTTATTGCCCTGCAGTTGGAGGGTCTCTCTGCGATGGAGACAGACAATCTGTTGGAAGAAGCTGTTCTTTGTACTCAAGCAGGTGACTCACTCTTCAACGGCATCTTTTCTGGAGAACTGCTCTGATTTATCATCAGCTTTCTGCCCTGCTCACTGCGCAGTCCTGGCTGGCTCTTGGTGCTGCTGGGCTCCTTGTAGCTGCACACCTGACTATCTTCTGCACACCCACGTCTCAGCTCTTCTGTGGGGGAAGAGATAAATCTCTTTGAATGACACCCACATTCGTGCAAACCCTGCCCATTGAAACCCAGCAGTGCCTGCCTCTAAGTACTGCAGTTGTAGGAGGGAAGGCATTTGTTTACAAGAGATTAGGAGCTGGTATCTGCTGGCATGACAACTCTGGGATGTGTTTCTGCTGGAGAACATGGAGTTCTTGTCTTGCAGTTGCTGAGTCACAGAAAAGGCAGAGCAGTAATTTCAGGGTGCTGACAGCTTAACACAAGGTTAGACCTTCCATTTCCATGCCAACAGTGGTGGTGACACATAGCAATTAATTGCAGATCAGCTGTGAACTTTTCCCATTATGAAAAATGGGATCCTGTTGAGTCTTCCCGTACAGAGAACAGAATTGAGTCCATTGATTCCAGAACATGTGCTCCATTTTCTTCAGCTGGTGCTACTGGCACTGGTAGATGCTAATGGGTGTCATGGTATAGTATGGTATGGTATGGTATGGTATGGTATGGTATGGTATGGTATGGTATGGTATGATGACAGGTATGGTGCCTGTCTTATGGAACATTTTTTTCTCCTTTCTTTCCTCATCCAAGGATGGTTTTGGAGACTAGGCCGGAAGGATGCCAGGTATTTTCTTTGTACTGCAGTGATCACACTAAGTAATGCACTTACTAGGTCTCCCCCACAGAATGAGCATCCTGGACAAGAATAATTTCCTTAGTGTCTCCCTTCTCAGCTCTTTGTTTTCCAAAGTACATCCTCAAGTCTGCAGTCAGCAGCAGAGACAAAATATCCCCTAGATCCACAAAATCTCTTCCCATGCGTTTATTCACTTAAACCTCCCAGCCTCAACAAGAGTTGATTCCTCAGTAGGACCACATTTATGCAGAAGAAATATGTGTTGACTACTGAAAAGCAATTAAAAATGGAATACATATATATATAGCCTTTCAAGAAGAGTTTCTTTGAGAAATTTATTGTATCAGAAGGTGTCCTAAAATATTTTGGATATACTTTATCAATACATTTTCGAACAGAACAAAATGAATTCATTTTTTCAATTGGAAACAAATTTTAGTTAATGTGTGTATATATATATAAACACACTGAAAAGCTCTGAAGCAGCAAGAAATAGTTCAAAATTATGTATAGAAACTGCTAAAATTAATTTCCATAATTAAAAAATAATTCTGATGGACTACATTTGTGTTCAACATGTTTTTTTACCATGTTTTCTGCTCTTGATCAGAAAGAAATGAAAATTTTTATCTCAGTCCTTTACCTTTATCTCTGAATAATCTTCAGTAGAGTTAGACTTTAAAGAAATTATTAAAAGATCTGCCTCTTCTTTTTTCTTCTCCTCTAGAACTTTTAAAACTTTCATTCTGCATTTTTATCTTTTGGAATGTCACAGTTGTATTTTTAATGCAGCTAAGTGAATTGACAAAATCCAGATATTTTGTTTTCTATGGGAAGGAAGCGTTAAAATTATATTAATCAGAAAAGGTAAGACATTAAGTTTTTGAAATAGAAAATCCAACCGCCTAAGTATCTGCAAGAAAGAGACAGTTTTGTCCAGGGTTGTTTTCTGTCTCTGCTCAGAGGGAATCACAGAGCTTTGAGACACCTGAAACACAGACTTCCTCACATTCAGCTGGGTTTGCTGCTGCTGGCTGGCTGGGACCCAAAGTCAGGAGGCAGGAAAATGCTGACTCTGAGAGCAGGCAGGTGCTGCTCCTGTTAGGGAATGGTTGTGGATATGAACAGAAGGAACTTAAGCTCCTGGGATCCTTTTTCTTTTTTTTTTTTTTTGTGGACTGGGCCTTGTGTTGCCAAGCTTGGTACTTCTTACTTGCCCTGGGGATTTTAGACCACCAGGAGTTGAATTTAGGGCTTCCTGCCATTTATCTGTCTCCTCTTTATCATCATCTATCTTCAGTGTTTCCTATTATGTCAAATGCATCCTTCTAACACCCAATCCAGATTAACCGAGTCACTTTCTTCTTGGCACACATTAGTAAAGCTCCTTACATCAAAGTTATTCTTTGCAAGGACGAAGAGCCTTGTTCATACCCTGCAAAGTGATGTATTGCAGAGCTGGCTGATAAGGAAAGCTCAGTGTAAACTGATTTGCATCTTAAAATAATACAATTAAACCAGCAAATATTCTGTGTAGACACTTTCTGTATCCTAGTGACCCTGTGATTTAGTTAGATTTCTCTCTAATTGATGTTAAAAATAAAAGTTTAGTGGAATCCACGTACCTTGCAGAAGCCTGAATTTGCTGAAGCCTACTTTTCTTGCAGGATTTTTCCAGTGACAAGTGTGCAAAAGACACAGCTCTCTCTAGAGGATCTTGCAAGCTCAGAAACAATGTGATTTTGAGTCCCATTTTGTAGCCACTTTGAAAAAAACTTTAATTCTTCCATTGTATCCAAAGGAGAATTTGTTCTCAGACCTTTGGAGAAAGTTTCCAGCTTTTCCTAGTCTTGTGATCCTGTGCGTGAGAGATGCCCCTGCTCGAGTTAATGTGCAAATAATACCATATGCCAAAGTCAATAACACAGATTTTAATTAATAGTAAATGTGAGGCAGAGAGATAGAAAGAAATTGAAAAGATGAGGGGGTGGGAGAGATCAAGCAAAAGGTAATCACCACCGGTGGATCCAGAAGCATCCTGTTGGTCCTTCTTCACCTTTCTTGATGGGGGGAAAGGGTGGCAGAGAGCTGTTTTTCTGGGGACTCCACCTTTTCACAATCCAAGTTCTGTGTATCCATGGAGCACAGATGCCATTCCCATCATTTAAGGTGATATGTGTACCAGCAGTGCTTCCTTTCTGACATCATGCCACAGGGGGAAGCTTTGTCTTAATCAGATACATCCTCAGGCCTGAAATTAGCAGCTTTCTATGACAAATTTCTGCCGCCTGTGTTGCCACTGTGGTGACTTATGGCAAGTTCCTTCTGTGGTCTTGACAGTGTTGGGAGACAGGGAACTGTATTATGTCCTTACACCTGGCCATAGGGTAATTGAAGGTAGCCTGCTAATGTTAATTCAGACAGGAGTCTAAGTGGGATGTATTCCTGCTGAAGTTGTTTGCCTTGCAAGAGTGCTGCAGAATCATCAGGCTCTTCAATTATCTGGCGTTCTCTCAGATTATAAAGCAAATTGACTAAACATTTGGGCCAAGTGAAGATATGGTTAAAACACTCACAGCCTGTGGTTCTCCTTGCCCTTAGCATTTTTTCTGATGGCTTAAAAGTGCTAGGAACCCAAGAACAAATTTTTCTCACTTTTTGTTTGTCAGGCATTTTTTCTCATATTCCACTAAACACAATCTATGTTTAAAATTCCCCTGGTCATGAAGCTCCTTGTGCCTGCCTGCTAAAGCCGGTTGCATCACTTATGCTGTGTCTCCAGGAGAGAGGGAGAAAAGAGGATTAAGTTTTAAAGAAAACAAAAATGTAATGCAAGAAAAAAGTAAAGATTTAGGTTTTCTTTTCCCTATTGTTGGGGTTTTGTGGACTTTGAGAAAGTAGAGGAATGGAAAGGGGAAAAACTTTCCTATGAAGGAGATAATCTTCATAATTCGATCTTTGGTGACTCTTTTGAAAAGCTGGGTTCATACAAGGTAAACAGAAAGGAAGATGAATAATTGCCTCACATTCACTGTCGCGTGCTGCAGAGTCCACAGTGCCTGATAACTTCTTACCCTTATAGTTAACATACCAAATTACAAAATGTTTTTCATGGAAATAGCTCAGGATGGATCTCCTTCCTAGAAAAATGAAGCCCCATCCATGAGGATCAGAGGAACTGCAGACTTTGCAGGCTGGTTTGGCAAATGGTACTTCCAGAAACAGCCTTCCAGGGACTATTCCATATAACTAGTGTGGTACTCACGACTTGTGCTGGGAAAAAACAAACTCTCCTAAGGAAACTAGGTTCTGCCAATAAAAGTTCAGAAAGTGCTGTTCTGAAAGTCCTCAACACATGGAATTGGGAGTAAATAAACAGTGTGATACAGATTACACATAGGGAAATCATGGGTGGTTGTAATAAAAAAACCCATAGCCGGGAAAGCTACTGTGATCAACAAATGAATGAATCTTACCTGAAGAGTTCTTAGTCTTATCTCAAAAACCATTAGTATGGTAGGGGACTTTATAATTCCCAGGGATTTCGTTTCAGCTCTGGAGTGACATCTGTGGGTGAGGAAATTGATGAACTAATTCTCTGATTAAAACTCTTTCTGTCAGGAGGAGAAACCACTCACTCCAGAGATGCTCTTAAAACTGCGCCTGTTGTCTTTACCTTGTCCTCCCCCAAAATGTGGCTCAGGGTGCCCAAGGCAGAAACTCCCATCATTCTTGCCTGTTCCAAGGGTGGGAGGTGAAGACTGAGGACTAAGATCTTCTCTGGCAGCACTGAGCAGCATCCTCCACTCTTTCCCGTGCTGTGTGACTCATGCTGGAGGGAAGAGACATTGTTATGAATGTAAAGTACACACTGACACATTGGTACTGTGGACATAGTGCAGGGAGGAGCAATAGGGCAGTAGGTTTGGATTGGAACAAAGAGAATCTGCTTGCTACACTCAACTTTATATAACAAGTTAGAGGTAGAAAGAGATGAATGCAGCTTTCCCCAAAACCTCCCTCTATCAGGGCCTCCAGCAGACCCCTAACAAAGTCATCACAGGGTTCTAAAAGCCCTGCTTTTCCTTGTGAAATGGAGAGGAGATGTTCTCCAGGCATATTTGTGTTTAAGCAGATTGTGAATAACACCTTGCAAAACTTTGTACAACAGCAAGGACTTTTAAGTCTCTGAATTTGTATGTGTAAACTGGGCTTCTCACCTGTCATCTTTTCCAAATTTTCTTCTCCTTCATCACAAAACATCTGCTTGAGGGCTAGAAGCAAAGTGGAAGGGCAAAATCCATTTCTTTACCATAAACATCCAAATTCCTGTATATGCCAGGAAAAAAGAACTGCCTTTGTATCTCAGGCTGAGGTCTCATTCTTTCCAGTGCCATCAAATGAACAGCTGTTGCTGTGGAGCTTGTCTAAAAACATCTCTCTGCATTCTGCTCATTCAGGTCTTTTATGCCTGCTGTTCCCATTATTGTGCTCTTTTTCCTAGTGTTGAATTTTCACTCGGACATTTATTGTTTTATCTCTACTCAAAGACACAATCAAATGCACAGGCAAAACCAGCCAGGGGCTGAATCATGTCTTTGCCTATGCCATATTTTCAAATTCCAACAGAATACTTTGATACCAAAATAGTCCAATGACTGAAACACAGATTTTATGAAAGTTAATTATGAAAAAGAGACAGACTCATGTTGGTCTTCACTTACACCCTCATCCTCACATTTACACTCTAGTCTCTTGAACCTTTCATGGATTTCCAGAGATGACTATTGTTCCCAGTATATCTCCTTCTCCAACACAGCGTCATTTAATTTGGTGGCCATAGAAGTACCATTTCTTATACCACTGCTTTTCACCTGCCACGTCACTGTTCAGGAGCTTGGCAGGAAATTGTAAAGGCTGGAAGTTAACATGATATTGCAGGGAAAAGAAGGAGATGCTTACAATGTAGGAAATGCCACTTGAAAGGCTGGATGAAGAAAGTTCAGATTATAATACAGAGGGACTTAATCTTTTTGGAAGTATCTGTATTTCAGGTGACACCTGCTCCCCATGTTTTCCTCAAAAAGTTCCAGATGGAGAAGGTCTGTTTGAGACTTATGCCCATTCCCTGGGCCATCCTTCCAGCAGAAATTAGAGGAACTTCTGGAAGAGCTCTTTGCCACCACAGGCAGAACTTTCCATTATACCATGGGCATAATGGAATTTTCAAACATCTGGCAGAACAAAGAACAATTTTTCCTTTATTTAGTTTATAATTTCTGCCTGTGGAGCTTTTTGGTTGGACTTCATAGTCCCTTTGATGCCCTTCTTAGGACTGAAAACCATTCTGCCATATCCAAATCCCTGTGCTGAGTGTCTGTCAGCCCCATGCTTTCCCCAGCTGACTGGCACCTCCCTGTTGGCACTGTCAAGGTTCAGAGCCAGATGCCAACTTCACCCTTTACCCACCGATCCATGTCTTTAGCAAAGACACTGGAGTCTTTTTCTGACCATCAGTGGAAAAAAGTGGTGTAAGCCTGAAGGTGGAATTACTGCCCAAAAACTGGAGATCAGCCGAAGAACAAGTTTAGGCAAGTTAAAAAGAGGACTAGCAGAAAGATAAAAGATACAGGAGCAGAAGCATTGTCTGTATGAGCTACTCCTCATTCTGTGCCATTTTTCTTGCATGTCACTTGAAAAAGTAAAATCAGAATCTGGCCAGTGGCTGCATGGAGCATGTGCATCCCTGGCCTTTCTGACTCTTTGCTCCCATGAAGTGAAAAGAAATCCTTCCACCACCTCACCAAAGCGGCCAGGATAATCTCTTCTCCTGCATGGAGCCAATCCTGCTCCCCAGCCTCGGGGAGATGAAGCAGGTTTAATAATTGTGATCAGCATGTTCCTTGTTTCCAAATACTGCATACAGGAAGGTATTTTGAGAGTATGATATATGAGTCACTGTGGGATGCAGCGAAATATTTTAGCCTTGCATCTTGGAGGTACATTATTCATCTTCTATTGGCCTATAAAATATGCAGCCCAGAGACATCCTGAATACAGCCTGCAGAAGCTCAACTTGAACCTCTGGGGAAGTTCCTTGAAAGTATTTCTTAAAAAGACATTTATTTTTTTAGTTAAACAGAAGAAGACAATCCTTCCAGTTCTCCTTTCTCCTTCTTCCCCCATCCCTCCTCACTTTTCTGACTTACTTCCAAAGCCTCTGAAGAGAAGATTGTTTGATGGCTGGTATTTGCAAAAATCCCTGCTTTAAGCCTTGTAGCACCCAACCTTCATCACAGCCTGTGTCCCCTGCTCCTATCCAAAGGCTGCATTAAATTTTTATACTCATCATCTGGCTGCCAGCCACAGCCTTGCCAGAGAAGAGAAGTGAGTGGGCAGAGGTACTATAAAACTCTGCAGATAACACTATTTTGATCAGGAAGAGCACTAACTTTTGCAGCAACTTTCAAGCACATTAGAAACGGTTGAGACACTTGTTACTGAGACACATAGTTTGATGAGTCTGTAGTGAATTAAACTCACATTGGTAGAGCATTTGGGTCTTCATTCTTGTACCAGTCCTGGCTACACTGTTCTTTGAAACAGATGTTGCTGAAAAAGCTATGGAAAATTAGGTGTATCTGGGTGTGATTTGACTCCCTGATCTACATAAGACGTTTCTTGACCTCATGGATTTTGCCAAAGCACAGACATTTCTCATGGAAAACTCAGCAGGATGTAATTTCTTTGTGTCAGGTTATGAAATGGGATGGTTGGATTAGTCCCAAAACCAATGCACTTTCTCAAAGTGATCAAAACCACCAAAGAGCTGATTCCTGCTAATAAATAAATAAATAAATAAATAAATAAATATAAAAATTTTTAAAAAGAGAGAGATAATTAAGGAAAAACTGTTCATTATTTGCTAGATGCTAAACTATTACTTTTGGCCCTAAGTTGCATTTTGTTTGGTAAGTATTTTCAGATCCTTTCAGCTAAACTTGCAGAATGCTGTAATTTTCATATTAGAAAATTACATAGAAAATATCAAAGAAATTTTTAAAAATCAAAGAATTTTCTTATTACTTAGCAAATTCCTTCAGACAACTCTTTCACAGATGAAAGCTGGTTTCTGTGTGGTTCGTTTCTCCATCTCAATGTAAATCTTTCTGACAGGAATAAAGGAGAGCTATAAGATTGTCTTTCCTATGTGCCTTTACCAATGCAGTCTACAGGTAAAATTCCACGTAGGAGGGATTTAATTTTCCTAAATCACAAAATATGTGTTATGTTAAGAGGGAAAAAATGCACTCAGATTAGTTAATTTGTTGGAAACCGGAATTTCTGTGAAGGCACGGGTGTGTTCCCTAAGCAAATTCACTCTATATCTAATGTCTGGAGCTTCATAATTCAGAAACTTCATGGCAACACGTGACTAATTCAAGACATCTGGTTTTGGCTGGGTGAACATTTTAACAAGAAACTGGATTTTCGCCATAGATCCAATGCTTTCACAAAGGGCTCTCCTCAAAGAGTTCATCAGGGAAAAAAACCCTGTTCTTTTTGAGCAGGATTCTTGTTATGCTAAAGATCCTTTCAGGAAAAAGGCTACTTGTATTTGAAAAATTAGCCTTCTAAATCCTTTTGGGTCTTTGAACTCATTATTTTTGGTAAATACAACCTCTTCTATTGAAGCAATCAAGATATACTGTCAAGTTTTCAGATTATTTGACATTTTGACTAATGGTTTCTTTTCCCTTTGACTGCCCATCGATTTTTAGGTGAAGAAATACTGGTGTAGAACTTAACAAAGTTTCATTTAAAAGAGGTCATCCCAAATGTTTCAGATTTTTTCTTTACATAAGGGACATTTCAGAAATGCCAATTTGAAAATGTTCTATCATTTTTAAGCTTTCCCTTCATTTTGGGGAATTGAACCTCAGTTTATCCAAAAGTTCTGTTATATTCATTGCTGGGCACTTACCTCAGTCCAACTTCAATAAACAGAAACCTTCCATATCAAGACTGGTTTTGTGGCAGACAGTGGGTGTATGAGGAAAGTCTCTGAGGGGAACTGAAGGACCAACTCTTTCCAAAGCTTTCTCTGCTTTCCTTGCCAACAATTCTAAGAGACCCTAACATGATCCCAAAAAGCTCTTGCCTTTTTTTAAGAAGGGATCTTCTTTTGAGTCTTTGGTCATTCCAGACAGAAGGTAATGAAATCTTGGGTTACCTTGCTGGGAGGCTTTGCAAAGTGAGTTAGGATGCTTCCCCATCTAAATCAAAGGACATGACAGCAGGTGTGTAGACCTGTGTTGTTTCTATCTTGCTGTTTTGAAACAGCTCCCTCCAGCCTGCAGCCTCGTCTGTGTTGTTTGATATTGTTTCTGCCTGAAATATTCATAAAGCATTATGCTTAAAAATAAGGTTGATGAATGAGAAGAGACAGTTCTCCTAACAAAGTCATTGACAGAAAAGCCAAAGTGTTTTTGGTTTTTTTTTAATGTGTGGAAACTTGTCATTTGCCTGCTGCAAATTGGTCTCAGTAGCAAAAAAAAAACCCAAAAACAAACCAAAACCAAACAAATAACAAAAACAAACAAACAAACAAAAGCAAACAAAAAAACCCTCACAAAACCAAAACCAAAAAACAACAGCAACAGAAAAACCCAAACCAGACAAAAATAGAGTAGTAGATGGCACCGAAGAAGAAGGTGTCCCAGCAAATCGATCATTTGTGGAGGCATATAGTTAAAGCTTTGTGGATTCCTCACTCAGTTGTAATGAGGGAACAAAGACTGTCTTGGAACTTAGGCAGCACATTTGCTTATAAAAGACCTGTCTTGTAGGTTACAGATCTCTTACTGCCTACCAGGTGTCCCTGCTTGATACCACACCCTGGTCTAGAAAAATGACACTCTCCTTTGAGATGCACCAGCATCTTGAGATCCATTGCCATCTCAATTGTGCAAGTGACCTCATTCGACTAAAAAAAGTCTGATTGCCAACCAGTTTAACCTGTTGCATCCCAGGATCCTGTTTAGCCAAAAAATTAGTCACATCTTTATTGCCAGGTAAGACAAATAAATGTATGCTATTGTTGGTTTTGTATCTCTTGCAGACAAACAAAGCAGTAGCCAAGGGGGATTTCCACCACGCAAGCTCCAGCTCCCGGCGAGCTCTCTTCCTGGCTGTCCTTTCCATCACAATCGGAACTGGCATCTACGTCGGGGTAGCTGTGGCTCTTATTGCCTACCTGTCAAAAAACAACCATCTATGAGCCTCAGGAAAGGGGGAGGAACCACCCGGCTCCTGCACTGCAGAAGTTCCCAGCACATCAGTCTGTGTGGTTTTCCAAAAAGAGACAAACAATTTCTGGGGGCACATATAGGATGAGATGGATTTGTGTATTGTTGTAGGGTGGGAAGCTGGAGGGGCTGGGGGAAGTTCCAAGTTTGTGATGCACAAGTCTTGCTTATCTTCATCAACTCCTGTACAAAAAAGGGAAAGAAAGAGCAAAAGAGAGACAAAGAATGAAAAAATGAAAAAAATAAAAGGAAGGAAGACAGGGAATGTGTGGAGAAGGGTGTTCTGCCTTTGCCTTCTTTTCAATATGGTGTTTACAAGCATCTGGCAAACTGAGCTGTTCTCTTAATAACTTCTTGGTTGCATGAACTTTGCAGCCAGCATGAGCTTGTGCTTAATTTGCTTATTAAGCACGGCACTGAGATCTGGGAAAGCATGGATAGCAACTGGTTCTCTGAAAGAGCAATATAAAAACAAAAGAAAGAACATGGCTTGTTTTGTCTTTTGAATGCAGGACTCATTTGCTAAGAGTGAACTAGACATAGACACTTCAGAGTAGAGTGGTATTGCCTACTTTTCTTGTTGGGGGTAGGTTTCCACGGAAGGAGAAAAGGAAATTAAAAACATTTTTACTTCCTTTCCTTCTTTTTTATTAAGGTATGCCCCACAGGCCCACTCAGTGAAGGACAGCTGAGGTTAGAACTGCATGACTTGGCTCTGCAGACGGAATGCAATTTCGAAGTAATGTGAGACCCGTTGTAAAATTAATTCCTCCATCCAGTCACATTGTGATAACAGCACCTTACTGTGGCATTATTGCTCATCTGGGCTGCTCCACCTTGCTGTGGAGACCTGCACAGCAATCAGTGCAAGAAATCTGTGGAAAAATGCAAACTGAAATACTAATAAGTTTTAAATTTAAAAAAAATAATGGTAAAGCATGGGGATTAACCAGAGAAAGGAATGCTTCATACATTTCTGGGGTCCTGCTCATACACAGACCAGTGAATATCACACAGATCAGAAGCTCACAGCTCACCTGTGCATCAGGGACACAGCATAGCCATGGAGACAAGTCTGTTCCCCAATAAGCAGAGCAGTGGTAAATTGTAGGGGAATTGAGCCTTGACCTTACTTCACTGACTGAAATGATACATTTATTTTCTTCTTTACTTGCTCCCCACACTCAACTGGTTTTTTTGTCTTACCATTTCGTCCCACCCTCAGGGTGTATCAGCATAGACATATATATGTAGCTACATATATATATACACAGAGAGGGGAAAACCAGTCAAATCAATTATCATTTTATTATTCAATTGCCTCACGTTTTACAAACATGGTTTCTTTAAACAAGGATGTCATCAAAGACCTTTTCCTCCAATTCTGTATTTGTGTCATCTTTGCTCTGGGATAGATTTTTTCCCTTATTTTAGGTTTCCATTATTTTGGTTTGAATTTGACTTCTTTTGTTTTGGGGGGAGCAGAGAACAAACACAAGCAAACCTATTTTTCTGGTACTGTTTATTAAAGCACATGGTATAAAGGCATTGGTGCTTTGTGTGACACTTTTTCGGGGTGGATGTGATGCATTAAACTGAGTGAAACTTGGCCCCAGACACCCAGTCCAGCTACCTCAATAGGTGCTTGTATGGACCATGTAATGATGTCCCTGGACCCAAAAGCCTGTTGTAGTCACTGACAGGGTTTGGGCATTGCTTTCACAGAAGCAGAGAATTATTTCAGTGGGACATTAATGATTAAAAATCATTCTGATCTAAACCCCTTGCCACAGATAGGGATTCCATCTATATTGGATGGCAAATTGTTGGGCTGCAAGCTAAACCTGGAGACTGGCAATGCACTCCTAGTCCCTTCTGCTTATGTATTATGCATGATTTGTGGGAAATCAGTCAGTCTTTCTCATAAAGCCTGAGCTTTATGTGGTATTGAATAAAAAAAACCACTGATTATTTGCTTAAAGGGAAATGAAGTAGTGTTTCCTAGTCTTGGTTTGAAGTTTACCTGGAGTTCAAAAAAATTAGAAAGCAAATACAAGTACTGTAAGGTCATTAAGCAAGCCTAACGACAATGATAGTAATGTAATTTTAAAACCAACCTTATGGTTGAGGATTCTGCCTTTTGATCTTTGGTGATTGTGCTGATTGAATATTAACCTGAGAGGCAAAAGCCAACTCTGGAGCTAGAAAAAACTTTCCCACAAAGGCGGCCTTAAAAATACCATAGAAACCCATGCACCCAGGTTTAAAAATAGCGTTCCAAACACAGAGAGTTCAACTTTCCATGTCCCCAGGACCCCCTAGTGAACAGCAAACAGGAACAGCAGCATTGTGTGAAAGACCTGCATAGCAGGAGCACTCCTGGAAACATCACCTGTCTGAAAGCTGATGCTCTTGTGCTTCATGTCCTGAAGCAATCCACAGTGTTACATGGAGCTGGCACTTAGAATGGCAGTCCAGGATGATGACCAAGGAAGCTAAAGGGAGCTGGCATGCTGGAGAGGTGGACCTGGGCCTCACTGCAGATGAGACTGGGGATAAAGCTTCCAGCGATTGTTTTTGTGCCTTAGTAAGGGTCCAGTTTGCTGATTGTATGAGCTGTGGGTCGCTGAGGAGCTGAACAGGGACCTGTGCCTTTCTAAGAAAAGTGATGTTGTCATGGCCTGCTGCAACATCTCTGGTTGGCAGAGCAGATGCAATCATCTAAACATCTAAAATCCTCTAAGTCAATGGCATGAAGACTAGAAACTGCCACCAACACCCCCTTTCTCTGAGAAAGCACCGGTTTATCCCAGGTAGTCATTCTCTCCTCATCCTTGGGGAACAGCAGGAATGGTCCATATGCAGTGAGCTCCTGTGTTTGGATACAGGGACATCTTTAGTTTACAATAGATCTCTGCCATCCCAGAGAGAGGAGACAAGCCTTTCTGAAGTGAGACTTTTTTGCCATATTGGCTCAATGAAGATTTGTTAGAGAAATGGCACTGGTGTCTTTAACCAGATGACAAGCTGTAGTGAAACCTAAAATCAGCTGCAAGGAAAAATCACAAATTGTAAAATCCAGAGTCAAAAAGATCCAATTTAATTGTATAATGTAGGATGTCATTGTGGATTAGCCTCAAAAGATACATGAGGAGCACTGGAGACTCACTGAGAGGGAAGAAAAATATCTTTCTTTGTGAAAGTCTCACAGTTCAGGGAACAGAGACACTCAGAAAATAATCTGCTGGGTCAGAGACTAATATTGCATCTGTCTTCTAACAGGATTTCATAACTCCCTGGTACCTCCACTGATTTTTTGTGCCTTCATTTGGGAATCTCCTAGCCTTGAGCATTTTTGTAGCTCAGTCTGAAATTAATTTCTCCCATCATCCAGGCAATTCCCACCACAGACTCAGCTTGCAAGAGCTCCCTGCTGAGGAAACAAGAGGGTGTAGCTTGGGAACATCACTGTACACCAAGGCTGGAAGAACAGAGGCTGTGACAGCCACCTTCACTGGGCTGGCTGCTACACACCTCACACTTTGGGAAATGACACCTGATGGCTTGCAAAGGAAATTCAAAGGCAGCCAAAAATGCAACACAATTAAGTGCCTATGAACTTTACTGTAAGGACGATATGAGAAAGGGCAAAAAGAGAGAGTGCCCTGTGTTTTAGATACCAGGGAGCATTCACTCAGGCTGCTGAAAGCCCCAGCCAGTGGTGGAACCTCAGTCAGAAGGCACAATAAGCCATGTCTGCTGAGGAAGTGACTCCAATCTCAGACATCATTACACTTTTCTGAGCAAGGCAAGAATACAGGATGGCAATATGCAGAAGGGCTGCATCTGAGAGATTTCTTTAGGGCAAGATGCAATATAAATATCTATTGTTGTCTTAGAGAGCTTCAAATCCAAGATAGGAGGCAGAGGTGGAGATGGGCGACAAGAACAGTGTCAGTTTTCTTGATTAAACCAACCTGGCCCGTTTCAGCACCTTGCACCATCATCTCTCAGTTTCACCCAGCACAAAGGATGCTCTTTGCTGGCTTCATGGCTTTGCTCACAGATACTGCTGTAGTGACACACTCAACAAAGCATGATCAGGCCATCAGGTCACCAAAGCACATGGTCCTGCTCCCCTTGTGCACAAAAGCACGTTGGGTTTTGCTCCAGACATTGTGGCATGACTCAGTGCTGCAGACATCAGGATCACAGTGGTGCCAAAGGAATGAGAGCAGGAGCTGCCAACACTGTTACAAGCTTAAGGTTGTGTGGTGAGCACAACATATGTCTGCTATTTACTAATCATGAGGCAGCTCTGAAGAACCTGCTCCAAGCAACTGTCAGAAGGTGGGTGGTGCTCCTTCGTGCCATCACATTTCCCTCTTTGGACATGTCCAAGTGTACTTAAAATCAGGTGATCTACACTTGAGGATCTGCAGGAGGATGCAAAGAGGATTAAAAAGTTCTGTCAGAGAGATGTTATGAGGTGGGAAGTAGGAGAGAATCTGTAGTTTCCTACATCCAATTTATGAATGCACACAGCCAGAGTGGCTGGGAAGAAAGCCACCTTCTCTTGGCTGAAAACTCAGTGTTGCTTTGGTCAAAACCCTCCCTCTAAAGAATTTTCTTGCAAGTAACAGACTGAGCTTGAGCAGAGGAAAAGCATCTGAAGTGTTGCATCAGATGGGTTACAGTAGCCCTCCCTCCCCAAATTTGTTTGCATACAAATTCAATTTGTCCTTCCAGAACACTCAATGGTGTTTCAGACTCCCCTTTCAGACTCCTGCTTTCTTGGTTCTCTATAGGTAGAGATACACATCCACACATTTACATACATATATACAGGTACTTGTACACATACATATCCATACTCACATACAAGCATATGTGAAACACTGAAAGGGAAAGGGAAATCAATTTTGTTCTCAATCAAGGAGCAGGCTGCAATTTCAGCAATAAAAATAACAACAATGCTGCTCAATAATCACCTGCAAGAGGGGACAGCAGGGTGTGAGAGCTGTTTGCTGCTTCCCTGCTATATTTTTCAGTCAGCTGTTTGCTGCTTCTTTTCTCCCTTCTATCTTTACCTAGTGCATCTTTTGCTGACACTTAGTAGGGTCAAACTCGTGGCTGTGCATGGAAGTGGTAGTGGCACATCCTCAGCAGCATCTCCTCGTCGTGTTACAATGGAAAGGACACAGCCCTAGGAAGGCAGGCCTTGATCCAGCTTGGCCATGGATTTAATCTGTCTTTTGCTAAGCCTTCAGAGCTCATCTAAGTTATCTACTACCTCTCTGGAGTCATCCTGCCATCTAGAATCTCTGGGATTAAAGATGGTGTTCTGTGTATAGAACCTTAGAGTACCTGTGGCTACATTTCTTTGTTCCATCCTAGAGCTAGTTTATCCATCATGTTTTTAGAAGACCTGCCATAGTCCTGGTGTATTCATTATTTTCTACTCATTTGAGACATACTCAAGAGGCAAGAGTGAGCACTACAAATAAATAAATGCTCAAATGAGCCAGTATAGGCTAACTAATATAGATTTTCTTTCAAAAACAGCTTAATGAACCTACAGCTTGTATTATTTCTAAATTGCCGGTAACCAGTGGTAATTCACAAAACTGAATCATGAATAAATAAATCAAAACATCTCACTGAAGGCTGAACATGCTGAACATATAAGAGGAGGAAGACTTTTAGATAACACCTAACAGTGGCACTTCTGAAAATGGTCTGAAATATGGACTCTCACCAGCAACGTTCAAACAGACAGTGACTTTTTGAAGCATCAAATGAAAAAAACCCCACCAAATCTCAACCAACCACCTGTTGAGTTAAGCACACAAACACTTGGGGTAAAATAGACCTTCTTGGTGGCACTCAGAGCTCTGGGAGGCTGGATGCATCTGGACCATTTATTTCCATTTATTACCAATTCAGCACTATGAGTTTCGTCCTGTTCCACAAGAACTTTCATGGTGACAGATTCATGCATACTGTGATTTACTGATACCATAGGTCTGGGTGAATACAGTGAGAACATCCAGAACCCAGATTCACAAATACTGTGGTTTATTGAAGCAAATGGAAAGCAGGCCAAGGTTGCTGGTGATAAATACACTACCTACAGAGTGTGTCTGGACAGAATGTATAGTAGCAGAGATTTATTAGATATATACAACAAAATATTTCTGTTCCAATGCAGTTGGAGGCAAAAATCTCACTTAAAAGTATCCCTTTGTGAGAGGAAGAGAGAAAAAGTCCACCGACTGATCCTGAGCAAGCAGGATTTTCTCCTGTTTTATTCTTCCTTTTTTCTCTTCTCTTTTGCTTTGCTGTTGTACTGGTTTGAAAGTAAAACCAGTGAGAGACTCCAAGTTAGTAATACAATTTAATAGGAAAAAAGAGAAAAAATAAAATACATGCAATAATACAAAAGAAAAACCACCAACAGAGTCAGAATACAACCAGACACCCTGTCAGTCAGGGTGCTGGTAGCAGTCCATATAAATGGTGGCTGCAGTCCTCCTGGATGACAGATGTGGTTCAGTTGAAGCAGTGCTCCTGTAGAAGGTGCAGTTTTCCTCCGAAGGTTCAGCGATGATGTGGAAAAAGTCCAACTTTCCTCTGTGATCCAGTGGAAAGGGCTGCCTTCGCATCCCAAACCCCAGTTTTTTATGTAGGTAGGAAAGGCTTGGCTCCTCCCCCTGGCTGGAGCATCTCCCAATGGGATGATGTAATCTTATCAGTCACACAATAGGACTTAATGGCCCATTAACAGAATATATCTTCTGGAGGAAGGATGGGTTGTGAAAAGAAAATCCCCCTGATTTTATCAGATGGCACATCAGCAGAGGATATCTCCCACAGAGATAAGGATCACCACCCCTCCCACATTTCAACAGATGGTGATAGAATACACATTTTTGCATTGTACCCCAGGACAGCTGTGAATCCCCCTCTTCTTTTAGATAACAATTTTTAGTCCTTCCCAAAGAGAATGACAACTGTATGTCATAGGCTGGGTGTTGGTGGCAGAAGTAATACATGTAAGGCATATCCTCTTTTCTCTTCATTTGCATTCTAAGGGGTGTGAGAGTTAATAGGCAAATAACACTTAATGAGGGTCTTGGTTACTTTTGGTCAGCATTTATGGTTGATACAAAAGGTTAAACAATCACTTTGGTTCACCCGAGACATCATTTTGTTGTTAGCCTTTTCTCAAGATAGGTGCAGGATCAGCAGGAAGACCTTTCCAGATTTTTATTGATCATCACTGACTTCAACCAACTCTGTAGCATGTGACAATTTACCACACCTCTGTTTTCCTGCTGCCCTCAAAGAAAGAAACCTGTTGGCATTAACTTGGCACACAGCAGCAATCATTTTGCATTTGCTAAAAACGTTTTTCATCACAAAATAGCATTTAAACAAACGAGAAGTTTGGCTGCAGGCAAGTGTTCGTTTCAAGGACATTTTATAATTAAGAAAATAAAAAGCAAAACCCTCTCACAATCAGGGAATATTTCACACTGATGTTTTAGCGATGCAACACCCGATACTTTCTTTTGAAATTATTTGTCTGAAATATTTGATACTGGTCCAAGCGCAGTTCAGCTGGCAAGAGCACATCTTGAATTTTCTAACAGACATTTTTTGAGAGATCCAAACTGAAACTGTAAAAAACTGTTTATTTTTTTGAGAGAACAGGCAAAGAACAATATTTTTTCCAGTTTGAGCCAAGAAAAAATGTAAAGATTGCAGTATTAACCTCTTAGACAAGAAGTCCCATTCACAGATTTTTATATTTCATTTTTCTGTACAGAAACTCTCTCCCTGTGTTAGTTGTCCTAAGCTCCCTTGCAGTTGCCTGGAGATTAGTGGGAGCAACTCTGTAGGTACCCATTCCTAAATTCTCAGGCCAAGGTGCCACTGGCATTTTGAGGAAGACACTGATGTGCCATCATCATTTGTCATCTCCAAGAAATTGTCACCTGAGGGGCAGCTGAGGAATGTTCCATCGGCTGAAGGTGCCCTCTGTCTGCTTCTGGACTGGCCCTTCTTTAGGTCCAACACCAAAACATCATAACAGACATTTGGGAGGGACTCAGGGCAGGGTGTGAGAGGTCAGAGTGGAAAGTCTTCTAACCACTGAGCTGTAGGCTCATGGCCATGGCCCAGAGCATGTTTAAAAGTTGGATTCTTGATTGGCAAGGGAGTTCTCTCGAAAATGGATTTCCTGTTATTTTTACTTCCTCCCATACCCATCAATACAAATTATATTTTCTTCCTTCTTTCTTGGCTTTCCTCACCACAGACACTGTTAGTCAGCTTATTCATTTGGAATCTGGCATTTCCTAACTGATCTGATTAGAGTTAATTATTAATTATTTGTATTACTATAACCCTCATGTTATATGCACCATGGGATTATAATTTAATTATGGAATAATATCAATCAGATGCATAAATTAAAATGTTCACGTATTAATATGGACCAATTTTCTACTTTCAGCTGCACGATCTGCCAGTCTTGGAGAAGAAAAAAAGCTCTTTCTCCAGCTTTTTCTCTTCAAACTCAGGTGGAGGGGCTCACAGTTGAATAAATGTGACTCACAGTTCCCAGGTGTGTAAGAAGAAATCTTTCTAGATGGATTTTTAACAAGAAAAGCTGTTACTGAACACCATTTTAAGTTCTACAGCTCTCTCCATGAGGAAAATTCTGGGCAGGATTATGTGCAGGATTTACTCCCACTTCCCAACCTTGCATAGATAGCAGGCACAAAGCTGCCCATTGCCTCAGTGATATTGGGGCAGATGTGGGCCTGGGTGCTGGGTCAGGGGTGAGATAAATGTAAGGAGATGTTTCTCTTGGCAAAATACTCTGCAGAAACTCAGAGCAGGTGCTCCCAAGGCTCTCTTGGCTTACAGGCTATTCCTGCTGCTCTTGACTTGGGACAAGCCAAATGTGCATCCAGCAGTTTGTCTGCCTCAACCCTACCACCAGCCCACCAGGAATTACCTTATGTGACCTTCTGCCATGCAAAGTGAAGCTGTGGCCACACAGTACCCTTAAAATACCTAAAAACAGCCACCCTACAAATCATGCACACACCTTCCAACCAAAACTGGCCAGGGGCAGAAGTCTTCTTCCAAAGTTCCTCACATGTGATTCACAAACTTGCGCCTTTGGTGCTCACACAGAAGATGTCTTTTTGCAAAAGTTTTTTATTATCAAACTCCAGGTGGGCACTGTTCTTTATAAAATCTAAATCTTCCCTGGAAATCCTTTTTCTTGTAGGTCCCAGACTCAAGTTCTCCCACAGTTTAGGTATCCTTTCCCATTGTAACCCAGGTGTAGGGCAAGTGGGCCTAGCAGCCGTCACCCACAGATGAATAGGACAGTTCAGTGCTTCCCCTTCTAACCATAGTTTTTTGGACAAAACAATAACTACAGCATATTTCCAGCTTCTCCTGGGAGTGGGACAGCCTTTGCCACACTCTGGCCCATCTGCACCCAGTCTGCTAAGAAATGGTGAAATTCACCCTTTCTAAAGAGCTTCCAGCAAATGCTAAAGGACTTATCAACTCTGCATAGTCCTATGGATGCCAATTTACTGTTATTGTACACTTTCTATTGATGAAAGCAGCAGTGGAACAATACCATGTAATGAATACATTAGAGGGAGCAGAAGATACATCTTGGATGTGTAACCAGATCCCGATTTGACTTCAATTTCTCTGCTTAATCGTGGGTGTGCATGTACGCATTCACCACATACAATAGAACTAAACCCAGGAACTATTTGCATTGCTTGTTACCTCTGGAGAATTAAAAAATTGAGTGAAAGGAAATGTACTTCTGTTGGTGGAACATCAGCTGAATGCTTATGAATTTTAAATGCTCAGCTACAGGCAGGAACTGAAATACCAACATCTCCTACTTCTTTCTACACATTACTCCTTTCTTCAGAATAATTTTTTTTTTCTTTCTTCCTCTGTTCATTTGATTTTCTTCACTGTTGTTGATGTGACTTGCATCAACAAAAAAGCCTTGAATGGAACCAGCATAAGAAAGCTTTGATACACCAGCATGGAGCTTGGATAGACAAACACTCAAACCACAAAACCAGGATACCAGTGCCTGGTGAGAAAAAGTTTGAACCATGACACCTTTTGTCCTTTGGTTTTCACTTTTTGTGTTTGTTTGGGTTTTGGGGTTTTTCTGGTTTTAATGAGATTTTAATCCTTTGGGAAAAAAAATCGTTGCTCTGTTACGAAAACAGAATATTCTATAAGCCATTTCCACTTAGCTGGAAAGCATTTACACTGAGAAGTGTCTGTCCTGCTCATCCAGAGAGGCTTAGGTTTCTCCTTCTGTCCTTGGGTTCCATGAGCCACTCAACCACAGCAGAACAGAAAAGGATCCTTTGCCACTGGCTGTCACTGACCTTCGGGCAGAGAACAAGCAGGCTGTGTTTGCTGAACCTTCCCTCCTGCGACAAATAAGTGGAGATGAGCGGCTTTTTGTGAGAAACACGTGCCAGTCTGATAGAAACAAGAAACATCAATTTGCCTGTGGGCTTGGATCTCCTTAGCCATCAGTTCTGTGTAGAAAACTGCAGGGAGCTGCTGAGCATTCTTTTATACTGCGATTTCATATATACATATATATACATATATACATTTCACACTTGCAGACAACTTTGAAATATTTATTTCCATTCACTTGTGCTAACTGTTTTTACTCTTTAAGACAGTGGCTAGTCATCCCAACATTGTTTTGTGAAATCCATTCACAAGAGCCAATCTTTTTATCTCCTAGGACACATAAGTTGTATTAGAATAAAAGGTTACAGAGAAATTAACTTATTTTCTTGAAATACTCGCACCTTCTGTGTATCTGTGTACATATATATGTATGTATTTTTAGAAAATAAAGCAGTAATTATAATTTAAATTTTCAGCTAACAGAATTATATGGTTTTATAGAGAAGCAGACTTTTACAGCTCCTGCTAATTAGTTCATGACTCTGATGGAGCAGCTGAAAAGCTAGACCAAAAAAGTTGTGTTTAATTTGCTAACTTAATTTCAAACTACAAATTGTTAGCTTTAAATTTTATGTTTAAATGCTAAAGGAATATTAAGGACTCATGTTTTCCAGAATTTGTGGCTACAAAAGTTACCAAGACAAGGAGACTGAGTTTCATCTTGATTCTGTCATGCTTTGCTCCTTAAAGGTAAAGAAAATTTAAAAAAAAAGACACAGGGAAATGAAGCTGTTGAGGATAAAGCTTGAAGTGAAGATGAATGGACAGCAGATGCCAAATAAAATGAGCAGAGAATGTCAAAGGAATGGTGGTTACCTTCTACAGATTATTTAATTTTTTTAAAAAGAGAACTTTTTTCATCCTTATCTATTTCTTCTCACACCACACACAATTACATCTGTCAAAATTCCTGTGATGAAGAACAACCAGCTCTGAATGCTGTGGGGATTTACTGTTGCAGTTCTCTTCCCAGCAGGTTTTTTTTAGCACTGAGAGTCATAAGAAGTCCTTCAAGAGCCTACTTAGATGAGGTGCTCAGTTGGACTGCAAACCTTCCTGCAGACACTTCAAGAAGTTTGTAACGACCCCTTTGACACATAGACATGCTGAGGTTCTACTCTTCATTCTGAGAAAGCTGGAAAATGCAGACTCCAGAGCCACTCAGACTGTGATGTGAAACCTTTCATCATTTTCCTCCTCTGCTTTACTATTCCTATGCAACACACACAAACGTGCTGTGAAAATTTCCAGTCAAACCCATTCCACTGTAAAAAAAAAAACCACAATAAAATATCCTGTTTATGCCCTCATGTTCTCCAACCTTCCTTTGACTTTGAGGCCACCTGTAGGAGGCAGAGCCTCTCCATCTACCACGTTCCCACTTCTGTGGATCCACCTCTGCTGGATCTCAACACTCAGGTCTGACCCAGTCCACCTGATCAAGCCACACGTGAACTTGAACAGCAAAAACATTTGAGCCCTGCATGAACAGCAGCCCTGCTGCAAGATGTTCCCCTCTAATGGCCCCTTTGCTCTTAGCCTTTCTCCCTTCCTAGGCTGTGGAAATTCTGGTAGCTCACCAGCAAAGAGAAAGGGTTAAAACACACAAGACCATTCTTTTAATTAAGCTGGGTAAAAAACTGACTTCCCTTTGAAAAAAAAATCAAACAGAAGTGACAGAGAGTATGAAGTTGTATTTAAAGCCCTGGTTTCCATCAAAGTGAGCACCTTTATCTGGATTTTTCTGGCTTGCCCAGTCCAGGAGACTTGAGGACAGCTACAAACTCTTCCTCATTAAGAGATGAAGAGAAAGAGCATTTCCTGGTCTGCTTCCTGATTCCTAGTGTCTTGGTTGGAGGTGTCCTGTGGGTCATCATCAGGATGGCTCATTCTTGCACCTGGAGGATGCTTCCCTTTAAGACCTACCACCTTTACCTAAGCCACTTTGCCCTTCAAACTGCTTCCCATGGGATCCCCTGCTCCCCTGCTCTGAGGCACAGCTGGGACTCTGGCTTCTGAGAAATTCCTGCTTCTGTCTTCCCAGACCAGTAGAGCCCAGCACAGCATAGTACAGTACAGGCTAGCAACAATTTGACAAAACTGTAAAACTACAAGCAGAGTGAAAGGGATAAATAACATCTATCCAGGACAATGAAAGGGATAAATAACATCTATCCAGGACAATGATGGAAATCTCCCCACAGGATCTAGTCTTTGAGGAATTAAAGGGAATACAAGGCAAATCAATTGGTTTTCATGGAAAATAAGCCTTGTCAAACAAACCTGATTTCACTCTGTGATGAGATTACAAATTTTGTTGATAAAGGGAACTGTCCAGATGTAATAGGTTTACATTGTCAGAGCACTTTTGACTTATTGTGAAATGATATTTGGGTTTAAAATGTTGTACTATGTAGCATCAATAAAGCTTGAAATATACAGGTTAAGAACAGCCTACCTGACAAATATCAAGAAGAAATCAGTAAGGGGAAACCAACATAGCCTTGGTGAGGTGGTATGAAAACTATTCCCAGAACTCTTTTGCTGCTTTCAGCTTTGCTCCAGGAATTGATGCAAAGAAAGTTGGCAAATGAAGCAAAATCCAGCAGCTTAGCAGGGACTGATAAGATGATGCTGTGATACCAAGATATCTGGGTCACTGAGGATGCAGGATGAGAACTGGCTTGAATATATATAGTTATGTGTCTAGAAAGGAGAAACTTCTAGGACATAGACTGCAACCCAAAATGGGAAGTGCAGTGACTGTAGGGCTGAATGTGGCCTCACAGAACAGGAACTGGCAGAAAAACAAAAATCTTTGTCTACCAATCAATGGCATGTGACTGAGTTTTCATGCTGTGATGATCAGTTCTGGCTCATTACAGTGTTCTGGCACCTGGAGATCAAGAAATGGAAATGTCAAAGACAGAGAGGAAAAATGCTACATAAGCTATCCAGACCAGACCTAGCCTCTCATACACAGGTCCTTCCTGCAGGTAGGGGAGATGGGAAAGGATAATCAAGCCTTAGCAGTGCACTCTGACACACAAACAGGCCTGGGAATAATGGGCTGTGTTACTTCTAATTTATATATACTTCTAATATATAGCCACTGTTATTTGCAATTTTTCCCAAATGAGACATTTGCATGTTAATAGTCTGCTACCAATTGCAAGATGGGCAGCACATGTACTGAAAAACAACACCAGTCCCTTTGGGGAACATTAAAAACAGCGTTGCAATCTCACCTTTAGAAGCTTAACCAACCAAAAATGGCAGGTTTTCTTTTTGTTGTTTATTTTGTTTTGTTTGTTTGGTTGGTTTTGTTTGGGTTTTTTTGTTTGATTTTGCTTTTGCTTTTTTGTTGTTGTTGTTGGGGGGGTTGTTTTGTTTTTTGTTGTTGTTGCTTTTGTTTTTGTGTGTTTGTTTGTTTTTTAGGAAAGCAGCAAGAAGCTGCCAAAAGTGTCTTTTAACCATGTGGAGCTTGCCAAGGTGAGTTCAGGAGTGCTATCTTGAGACATCTAGACAGCATTAGGTTGAAGATTTTGTAGTCTTTATGTTTTTTCTTTTTTTTTTTTTTTTACAGGAAAGTGGGGGGGGGGAAAGGAAAAAAGAAGAAATACAGTAAGTAAAGAGAAGGCGAATAGCAACCTTCACTAAGGGAGCTGGCTCTCCATGATAAAAAGTGCAGGCATGAGCTTTCTGGAGGATACAAGACAGCTCATCACATACAAGACCTAGAATCTATGTCATTCCTCCAGGCCAGCTGGTCCCCCGGGGACGTGCAGGTCACCATGGCAATAACACTACAGGTTTTTTTCATCAACAAATGTAACACAGGTGCTGCAAACAGAGCTGAGTGAGCTCTCCAGCAGCACGAGCAACTGCTGCTCTCAACTGCCTCCAACTCCCAAAATGACTTGGAGCAGCCCAGAGGAGGCTGGAATAAAACCAGTGCACATGAAAGGAAAAGTAGGCACCATATAGGCAAGCAGCTTCTTCTTCAAATATCTGGGAATCAACCTTCTTGGCATATAGCTAGACAAGGGAAGTGGTGAAACAGCAGAAGGAATTTACTATTGGGAGGACTGTGCCTAGTTTAGGTCGGCTCATTTGACGTAATAACCAGGGTCAAGGGAGATTGTTTAGCCTTTTCTCATGAGCTGCCTGTTTGGCATCAAGCTGTCTCCTGTCAAGCTTTGTCTCATTTCCCTCTCCAGCATCCACACTGCAGTCAACAATAATGTCTTGGTTTGAAAGACAGGTATTTTGCTAAGGAAAGGCAAGAACCCCTTTCCTGAGATGCAGAGTGCAACCCCCTCCCTTGTAATTATTTTAGTTTCAAATCAGAGGCTTTCAGGCAGAAGATATGGGGATAGGAATAACAGTTCTTTACTGATACCTAACAAGGCAAAACAGCAGAAACAACAACAGCTATAAAAATTGACAACAAAACAGAACAGTATAGCTCAGTTCCAGTCCCTTTTGGCCACAGGCTCCCTCTCCCTGCGCTCAGTTACCGGTGCTGTGGGGGCAGGGCAGGTCCCGCGCAGTTGAAGAGGGGCTGGAGTGATGGCGGCAGCGGCCCAGGGGTGAGAGGGATGGAGGAGCAACTCCCCCCTCACGGTGTCGGTCGTGGTGCTCGGCAGTGTCCGGAGGTAGTAGGATGAAGTGGGAGAGGAGCAGAGCCGTGTTCGACAGCAGGGAACGTGGCTCTCGGCGCTGGGGTGGCGGGGAAGATGCTAGATCGGAGCACGGGCCGTCCTCCTTTCACTCCATGAGCCAAGTGAGAGCGAGAGGCCCCAGGCCCCTGTCCCACCTTTCCTTTTCCGGTGTCCGCCTATCCCCCACCCTCCTGCGAGAGTACTAAGGCGTAGCCGCAAATACTTAGCATAACAATGGGGAAAATTCCACAGAAAGAAAAGGGAACAATTCAACCCCCAACAATTACTTTATGCAGGCTGTGTTTTCCAGCAGACACTGAAGGGTTTCTGTCTCAGGGAAGGCTAAATTGCAGTGGGATGTACAGAAACAAACAGGTTCCCTGCCTCATAGTCCATATCAGGCATCACCTCTTCCTTACAATCATTTCTGTTGAAACGCCACACAACCACTGAGGGCATGTGTATGAAAACTCTCTCCATTATGTGGGAGATGAAGATGTTTTATTTAAAAAATTATGAAAAGGCCCTAAAGGTCTTATACCAGTAACGTGTCTCACAGACTGGCATGCAAATGAGTATTCTTTTATCTTCCTAAGGACAGCAAAACCTGTCCTTGAACCAAGGACTGGAAGATTCGGGAGGAGAATTTCATCAGGACTGGGAAGGTAACAGGGCTGTTCATCAGGGGGGTGGGATATACCAGAAAATTAGTCCTAAATCATATGGTGGGGAAAAGCTGTCCAGGATGCTTTTCTTGTATATGGGGTAGCAGGGTTGAAATGGTAACTGGATAGTGTGATTTCACAAGCTAAACCTGCATGCTTTTAACCTGAAGCATCCCTGGGCTGAAAGCTTATTTTTCTTTTCACACACTTGCTATGAGAACAAACAGCTGCCCTACAGCCAACCCCTTGCAGTTCTAAAACACATGGCACACACCTTCCCTCAGAAACCTAAAATATACTGCTCACAACACTAAAGCTAAGTGTTGTCCTCTGCTTTCAAAACACTATTAAAAATTCATCACAATGCTTACAGTAGAAATTTTGAACATAATTATAACTGTAACCCAGGTCTCTTCTTGTTTCAATAATTTCTTGCTCAGTTTAAATACCTAAAAGGCTTGTTGTACTTAAAAGGCAGCAACGGTAGACTCTCATACAGGATGGGATCATTTTTTCAGCTTTCAAAAAAGAAAAACCAAACCTGAAAACATGACAAATACCATTGAAATTCCAATAGCATTTCAATGTACACTTCTCTTGCAAGCAGATTGTGTTCATGGAACATGAAAAAAAGCACACATCAAAAAATGCACACTTCAGTTATAGAGATTGAGCTAGATGACTTGTGAAAAGACCCCTCAAATCTTCCCCAGCTGTTTGTCAGTCTGCTGGCCTGCAAGTCAGCTTAAAGTTTCAGTTTGAAATTGGTTTGTAGGATTCTAATAGAAACCAAAGAAAGTAGAGTGCTAATTAAGTGTTTTTATCCCTCTGCACATCAGGTACAACTCTAAGCAGCTGCACTGCAGCGTTTTCCCTGCAATGGCCCACTTACACCTCCTGAAGGCTCCAGGTTGAAACAGACTGGAAAATATATTTCTGCCTTTTGTGTTCTTAGCTTGGCTGAGGGGGCAGGGGCTGTGCAAAACTGTGGAGTGCATAAAACTGACTGATGCTCACCTGCAAGCACAAAGATCTGCAATTGTTCCTAGGCCATCGCAGACAGATTTCCCCTGCCAGAAAAAAGCAGGATCCCCATAGGTCAGAACTGTTATTAATAATGTGGAGAAGTCTCATTGCTCACTGTAAGTGCTCATTTGACCGTGATAAAGACAGTGATGAGAGGAAGCACAGAGACTTCTCAGCTCAGTGTGAATGCTGAATCTTAAATCACAGAACAAATTAAATTCTAAGAGAAAAATGCTATAAGGCATTTGGCCAGGGTGCCTGAGCTGGAGACTTATTTGGAGTTTCTTTCTTTCAACAGCAAGTTTTCTGAGTGAAGCTAAAGCAAATATTCACTGGAGAATCTAATTTGTAATAGACATTGAATGCTAAAAAAAAATGGAAGGCAGAGGAGAGGAGATCAGACATGGTAGAAAGAGATAGCCTCACCCACATTTAAATTATTGACCCACAGACTTCTAAATAAGCTCTCAAGAAAAATGTGTAACAGTTCAAAGTAAGAAATTTGGACATGCTGGATGCATTCCCCCTTGTAATATTCTATCCCCAGCCAACACACTGCATTAGTGTACGTGTGATAAATGTGATTCGTGCTAATTAAGTTGTAACTATATTAACAAAATTGTATTTAGATCAATAGAAGACAATTGTTACAGGGTGAGGGGGGAGATGGGTGAGACAGGGCAAAGGACATCTTCCAGATGTTGGGAGTCGAAGAAGGAGGTTGGAAGAAAGTCAAACAAGAATAGTAGAAGCACATAGGGCTGATAAGCAGCATCTAGAAATAGAAAGTTTTGACCTTGAAATGGGCCAAAATGGGATGATTCCAAGCATGGGACTCAATTAAAGTCTTGTTATGGAAAACATCTGCTCAGTCACACAGGGCGCCTGCGCTACCTGCAGGTCACACCTCGGTCACTGATGAAGACGATGAGCCTTCATCGGAAATAAGACCCTCAAAAGGATGAGAGACCCCCTAACCCATTAGTAGAGCATGCACCGTACACACAGTGACGTAGATTTTAGGAATAGAAACTAGGAGGAGTTTTCTAGAAACTTCTGTAGCCTACAGTATATAAGTGGGATTGTTAGCCTGGATGCTTTGGTACGTGAGGAATGGGAGCCACTCCCCATAGCCCCGGTCGGAGGGGGGCCCCTCCCCGGTCGGTTTTGCTTATGCTTTATACGAACCTCAATTATACTAAATTACTTACTGCCAAATTTTGTATATTCTTAAATATATGCACTTTTATTGTTTCCAATACTTTAATTGTCATCTCCAATACTTTGATTGTATTCATTTTGTTACTATTAAAAACTTACTATTAAATTTAATCTTGTTGCTTGATAAATTGGAAAAAATAGAACATCATTCATAACATACGGGAACTGAAGATTAAATCCTTCAAAACTGTTATCTCCCTATTAAAACTCAGGATAAGCCCAGATGAATTTGAATTTTACCATCAAAGCAAAATTGAGTCAAAATGCCATTTAAAAAAGGCATAAATTACTCTCCACAAACAGGACTGCCATCTCATGACCAAATCTGTATTTCCCAGGCTTTTCTTTTTTGAAGTCCCTTGCTTTGAATTCCACTAACTCCAAGACAACAATTTTCTGTTCTTCTAGGTAAGTATCTGTCCTAGGGTGATGTTATGGTGCTTGTATCCCCAGTCGTGTGTTCTGTTTGTGCTTGGTGTTATGTTCTGTGCTTTCAGGACTGACTCTGAAAGTGAAGGTTTGTTTTGTCTCGTTATCAGCCGGCTCACTTCCCCCATGGTCTGTGTTTAGGAGGGGCTGGGCTTGCTTGCTCGCTCGCTTGCTTGCTTGCTTGCTTTCACTCCTACTTTTTGGTTTTGCTTATTAGTTAGTTTAGCTAGGCAGTCCAGTTTTTTCCCTGGACTGTTTTTTCCTCTCCATTTCCTGAATACCATCAGAACCTGTTCCAGACGGGAACCTGGGAAACACCAAGAAACACCGGGAGTCTGCATTTTTTGATCTGTAACAGTCATCCCCCAGCGCCAGAGACCGATAACTGGGCGACCACTCGCAGGGTAGACTTTCTGAGTTTGTCATCCATTCAGAGCGGTGAAAGAGTTTTTTGTCATCTGGTGGTGGGGTTTTTTTGTTTGTTTTTTTTGTGGTTTTTTTTTTTTTTTTTTTTTGTGCTGAGGAGTGTTTCTCTTGTTAAATAAACAGTTTTTCCTCTCCTCTCTGAGGAAATTCTTCCCGAACCCGGTGGTGGGGGCAGGAGTCGTGGGGGTTTGCTTTCTGGGGGCTCCTTCCAGAGGTTTTCCCCCAAATTTACCCTAAACCAGGACAGTATCTAAATTCCATTGAGAACAAGAAATATGAAAACTTTGACCTGGAGGATTAAAAAAAAGAAAAAGAAAAAGAATTAGAAATACAAACTTTCATGTATGGAAACTGTTTAAGCTAGGGGAAATGTGGTCCTGCTGCTGAATGGGATGGGAGACCTGGCGACACAGGGCACGGAAAAAAAGTGAGGTGTTGAATGGATGCCTTCCTAACTTCAGCCTTTATTAGTGAAATTGGTTTCAAAAATGTCAGACCCTGGAGACCAACAGGCAAGTTTGGAGCAAGGCAGAAGAGGATCAGGTCAGAAAATGCCAGAACAAACTGGACACATATAAGACCATGTGCCCTGATGAGATGTATTTGATAATGCAAGAAGAGCTGGCTGTTATATCCCAACTTACATCCCAAAGGTTCCCTCTGTTCCAGTGTTTGAGACCACTTTGGTTCAGGACACAGAGCACTGAGCACCTTGGCAGTTTTATCAGCTGGCAGCGAGGCCCTCCTATATATTTTATCTTGTTTGTTTGTTAAATTGATCCTTACTGGTTTTCTTTGGCACTTGGACAAAAAGAAGTTAAAACTCTAAAAATGTTGATGAGGTTGCTTAAGTGAATCCAGCAAATACAAGTGCCAGTCTCAGAATGAAAACATACAAGCATGTTAAAATAGCAACACTGCCTCAGACAACTCATATTCATTGAATTTTAGAACAATTTAGATTGTAATGGAACTCCAGAGGTCAGTTAGCCCATCCGTCTGCTCAAAACATGTCTAATCAGATCAAGGGATGCTTGTCAACTCCTCATGCATTACAGTCTGTGTTTTCTAAAGCCATTTCCAACACTCTCAGTGCATTACCAAGGAGAAGATAGTTATGACTCTCACTATTTACAAGAAGGAACTGGAAGAAACAGTTTGTCTGATCAGAGCTGTAAATGAAACACAAACTCCTCCCATGGATTTTTGAATCATTTTAATGTCAGGTTTTTCTGGATCAGCCTTCCAGAATGAACAGAAGATGGAGCTCAACATAGAGTGGATACAGTGGCACTGGAGGTACTCTCCAGCCTTACATCCACTTGCTCACCATCAGACCACAACACAGCCCCCAGCACAAGGCCAAACACTCTTAGTGACTAGGGAAGACAATTTCTGAAAGAAAGCCCAGACACAAGACCTTTATCTAACCAGAGCATCTCTCTTAGGTGCTATTCTCCCCTAAGTGGGATCTCAGGACATAAAGGAATGAAGAACAGCTAGCACTGGGATCACATGCAGCAATTCAGTCTCCATCTGCTGCAAAAGAACCACCAGATAGGAACAAAGCAATGCTTTTAGACTGCATCTATGTTTCAAGATAGAGAAGAAAGAAGGGTTCTGAAAAGAGAGAAAAATCTTTCAAAGTTCTGGAGCAGATAGAATTTCTTACTGAAAGGTGGTTGTAGTCAGGTGGGGGTTGGTCTCTTTCTCCAGGCAGCAACTGACAGAATAAGAGGACACAGTCTTAAGCTGTGCCACGGGAAATACAGGTTGGATATTAGGAAAACGTTTTATACAGATATACAGAAAGGGTGATAAAGTAAATGGTTTGCCTGAGGAGGCGGTGGAGTCACTATCTCTGGATATGTTTTAAAAAAGACTGGTTGTGGCACTCGGTGCCATGGTCTAGTTGAGGTGTTAGGGTGTGGGTCGGACTTGATGATCTTGAAGGTCTCTTCCAACCTAGTGATTCTGTAATTCTGTGAATCCAAACCAATCACTCAGGAACTTCCCTCAGGACACAGCAGAACCACTGTCACTGTAAGTCTACAGTCAGCCAGGTAAAGGATCCATCCTAAGTCAGGAGCTGAGGGCCAGACAGAGAAATCACTGAGTAAAGTTTCAAGGCTTGAATTTATTTTACAAGTGGATGATACAGAGCTATAAGGAGCTTATCCAGCTTTAAGATCTATGAATGATGGAATCCTGCTTTCGTTTTGGCAGCAGACAATGTCTTGGATGCAAGTCCTCAGAACTCCACTGCATACACTATATCTGAGCTAAGTAAGTGGGAACACCAGCTGAGGATACTGCTTATGGGATGGAAAATTACAGAAATGAAACTAATTAGCAGCTTCCCAAGCTCAGCAGTATTCATCTGACTCTGCTGCACTGAGTATGCTGAGAACACTCTGGCTATAATTATGCAGCCTTGTTCATTGCTCCACTGCCCAGCCCAAGGTTTATAGAGTGACAGGAAATTTTTGGTTGTTAACCTTGGCTGTTAGTTACTGCTTTTACTTTATCTTATCCCAGTCACAACTGATGTTTATGTTTCCTACATGCCTTATGAGGGGCAGTTTACAGTTCTTTACAGTTTTACATCTTTACAGTTGCTTTTTAGGGGCTGTTTCCATCTGGCAACATTGCAAGAGAGCCATTGTCCTTCTTGGTAGGTAGGATTCTTCATCTAAAAGACAGATTCAGAACTGCAAGCTGGGAAGGTCAGTTCAGATTCTCCATTCCTCACACCAGCCTTGCTGGGCAAACAAAGGCAGTTCAGTTTCTTCCACATATTCCAGTGTTACTGACACTTCCCTTGGATCTAACACAGGCACCTTTTTCCTGTCATCCAGCAGTTTTACAAGGTGATCTTCAATGCATCCAGAACTGCTTTATCATTGCTTTGTAAAAGGACACTTATCTTTTATTATCATGTGCTGATTGCATTGCAAACAGGCATTACCCTCACATTATCAGCTGCCTCTGATTTATCACCAGATTTATTATAGATCCATAATGGGGTCAGATTTATGCTTTCATTTACTTTTATGTTTTAAAGAGATCTTATTTCCTGATAGTTAACTAAAAGGCACTTCTTTGCTGCTTTCTAAGCAGAGTTCTCTTTCAAACAATCAAAATCTCCCTTGTCATACAGAGAGAAAGACAGCAACTGACACTTTCAAATAAAATTTTGACTCACTCACTACAGTATATGCCACAGAAATGGTGCTTTTCTAAGCTGAGCAAGTACTTTTGCCAAGAGGAAAAAGAAGAAAAGGAGTCAAATAAGGAAATCTCCCAGTCACTACCACCCTACAGCCTTCTTAATTAACCAGACTCTTAATAACATTAATACCTCTAAATCAGCAGTTATTTTTTCCACACAGAAATCCTTACACCTCTAAACGTGACAAATGAAACCCAGCATTGATCCAGATGGGGTTTTCACAGCACATCTTAATTTATCATCTCATGTAGTTCCTGGGCATGAAGTGCCTACTCAGCTCTTCATGGATAAGTTGTGAAGATCTCCTGTTATAAGCTAGGAATGAAAAATGAAGCACAAAGCAGTAGAAACACAAACCCCTTCCTGGATGAAGCAGAGCTCAGGAAAAGAATATCTGAGTATTGCATCCATGAACTCTGTGCAATATCAGGTCAGGTATAGGCAGCAAAGTTATCCATCTCACTGGCCTGGGTAACACAGGCTATTGCTAATAGACTCCTTTTCATTAAAATATTGGAAATTTGTCCACATTGCACTTCCAAAATGGAGAATGCCTTGATTTAAGCTTTTCTCTGGCTACAAACACTTCAGCATGTATTTTCAAGTAATTTTCTCCTCATTTCCCTAGAGACTTCTCTAAGAAGCTTGAGACTTGAGAAATATTAAATGCCTCCTCATTCTGCTTCCTCTATCATCTGAATATTTTTTATATTACCATGGTTTCAAACTGGGAGGATAGAATTAGAGTAGATATAAGAAAGTTTTATACAATGATGGCCGTGAAACTTTGGAACATTGGTGAAGTGTAAATGCCCAGAGATCACTGGAAGTATTCATGGTCACATTGAACAGGGCTCTGAGTGACCTGGTCTAGTGGGACATGTCCTTGCTCATTGCCAAGCAGTTAGACTGATGACATTTAAAAGGTTCAATCTACATCAAACTGGTCTACAATTCTGTGATCCAACATTTCTCCCATTTGCTAGATGGGTTCAAAGTCAAAATGAGTCAAAAGGCTCACAGCCTGCTACAGAATGGAGCACATTTGTGCTTTTTGAGAAGAACCAGGGCAGCAGCACTGGGCCTCTAATTTAGCCCAGGATCCTACTTGGCCTGGGTGCTGTACACACTGCCTCTCTGCACGTTATGGTCCAATGATAAGAGATGCCTCTGCCCAAATTAAGGTGCAAAAGACACCACGTGCCAAAGTCAATAGTATGGATTTCATTTAACAGTAAATGTGAGGTGGAGAGGTAGAAAGATATAGGAGGAAGGGGGTGGGGAGGGAAGCAAGAGAGGGACAGAGAAAGATTAAGTAGAAAGATACCACCATGACGTGGATCCCTGCGGAGTCCTACTGGTCCTTCTTAACTTTGGCCTTTGGTAGTGGGGGTTACTGAGTAATTCCTCTGGGGGTATCACTTTTATACAGTCCGAGTCCTGGGTTTCCAGAGCACAGATGCTATTCCCACAACTTGGCCTGGCATGTGTGTCGCTTCCCACAGCTTGCCACTGTGTGTTAGGCCTGGAATTAATGCCTTCCTGTTTTGCCATTTGTGCTTACCTCAAATTCCTCTGGTGGTGGCTTATCTTCTAGGAACTTCCTTCTTTACCAGTGCTCTGAGACATGCAAATGCATCCTTTTAAATCCTCACACTGCACTGATAATATGGGGACACTGGACACCTCCACTGAGCTCCCCAATCCATGTAGATTTGTGCGCACCCACAGCTGCTGAGCATGGAGAGAAGGCAGCAACAGGTTTGGCTCATTCCTGGGCACCAGCAGAATGCAGCAACAAGAGATGCCTTGATTTATGCCAGGCGATACCTGACCACAAAAATTGCTTTCAGCACAGAAAGCTCCTTAAAATTCAATGCTGTTTTTGCTTGGCAGTGCTCCAGGATCCACGATCACTGTGATGAAATCCAATATGGTCTAGCACAAGTCTCACTGCTGACACCCAGGCCTTAAAGGGAGTTTGGAAAACCCATTTACACAGGCCCCAGACTGGCCACAAATCTCACCTCTGTGACAGGGCAGGTTTTTAGCAGAACAGACACCTTTTGAACACATAAAACCTCCTTGCCACTGCAAGGGACTGCTAGACCACTGTCACAGTGTGGTTCATACCACCCACTACCACACAACCTGGTACAATCCACCCCAGGTGGACACTCCAGCCAGACAAACCAGGACAACCTTTCTGGATCAGCTGGCAGTAGCCCAGGCCACTTACAACACTGTGATAGGTTGACTTGGGAAGAAGAAACTCAGAGAGAGGTTTTCTCTAAGAGAATTTCCTCTGTGGAGGTTGTGACACCTGCAACAGCCAATTAGAGAAAGTTAGTTCGCTCAGTGAACACACATTTTGAAGGAGGTAATCCGGAACTGAGGCTCTTTGTCTTTCCGGCAGCTGAGCAGGTAACATCAACCCGAGCTTCCCTCTCCTCCATGTGGGGGGGGAAGGCTCGGGAGGCCACTTGGGCCCCGTTTGCCAACAAGGGGACCCGATAGCCAGGGGGAGAAAAGGTTGTGTGATAAGACCTTCATGGCTTCCTCCTCCATGGACCTGCGGCTCTGGTGTGGGGGGGGAGGCCGATTTTTGCTGCTGTTGGACGGGCCGGGCCTGCCCGGGTGGCCATGAGCACTGTGGGGCTGCAGCCCAGCCCCAGAAAGGCTGATTAACACCTCAGCTGCCCCCCCCTCCCAGCACAGCCTGAGCCTGGCCCAATCTTTGTAGTTGTGTTAAACTTTAACTCTTTAGTGCTCAGATAAGATTTGCAAAGCCTCCAGCCTTTCCTTTAAATATGAAAGGCAATAAGAAGATTTCTGAAGTCAGTGATGTAAGAGCTAAGTTTTTAAGATGAAAGGAGAATGAGAAGATGCCGAAATGGCTGAGAATCTTTTTGTAAAATTGTAGGGATGAACTGATGTACTGAATATTCCTATAAACCATGGAAAGAGACATGGGGGGATGGAGATGTTCCATTTAATAGATGATTTGACCAAAGAGCACCTGTGTTAAGAATTTCTGCCCTGAGAAAAGAAGGGGATTTCAGTTTTCTGAAGATGAAGCCTGAGCAGAGAGAAATGAGACAGAGAGAATCTTTGCTGTCGAACATTTCATTCTTAAAAGTAATACCCCATGAGACAGACATGGCCCACATCTACAACTTTGGCACGGCTGTAGAGTTGGGAGGAGCGTCACGGTTGCAGGTTCCTGGGCGGATGCAAATCGTGAAAGATAAAACCACAAGAGAACTGTCTTCTTCCTTCTTGTGGGAAAAATCCCTACAGCTTCAACAAGAAGAGGCTTCTCTCTCCAGAAGTGAACTGAGAAAGACTAAACTGAGAACTGACCGAAATATTTGTTATATATTTGTTTTGTTGTTATGAAGACTGGGAGAGGGAGGGAAGGAGTGATCTGAAAAATCTTATTCTGAATATTTTTTTCTTTCTCTTTGTTTATGTAGTTAATAAATTTTCTTTTATACTCTCTCAAGTTTTAGGCCTGCCTTGCTTTTTTGCTCCTGGTTCTGTCTCACAACAGAAAAAATAAGTTTATTTAAATTGGCAACTCAAAGCGAAGACATTAATTTGGTGCATTGGCCGGGAAATCAAAATTAAACCAAGACAAACACCATGGCAAAACTCTTCTACATTTCACATTTCAGTCAGTATAGAGACACTTCAGATATTTTTACTAAAAACTTTTCTCACCTTGTTTCATTTCCTCCTGCTAAACAGAGCTTGGATTACTTAAAATCAATATCACAATAAAAAATTAAATGTAACACCTTTCATCAGCTGGACTGAACAATCCTTTGCCCTATTTCAAAGTGATAAGAAATCCCAAATTTGCCTCTCTGAAGTGCTCATGCAGGTACCCAACCTAACTTGGTTTTTATAAACTTTTGCATGGAGCACTGCAACAGACATGGACAAGCTGTGCTTTAGCAGGAAAGGATGGAGCATGCAGTGTTCTTTCAACACTCTTTTTAAGCTCTCTGCTACGCAAAGCACAGGTTGGAGGCATAGCACCCACGCAGGGCTCGCTATCTTCAAGCAAAACAGCTCTGGATTTGGTCCACTGATCTCTTCCAGTACCAATGTATGGTGTAATGACAGTCTCTGTGCAATATCCTGCTCTACAGCCTAGGAAATTCAGCCTGTCTCTCAACACTCCTGTATTTTCAGCCTTCTCTGTCCCACAGAGATGTGCATTTCCACATCTGAGTATACAGGCTGTCACCTCTTACTTGTCTTTCTTCTTGAGAAACCAGCAGCTCAGTTCTCTCTCATTTCTGCTTTAGGCTTGCTGGCAGGGGATTTTTACTCCTTTTTTTTTCTTCTTTTTTGTGTTTCATTTTTTGTTTGTTGCAAGGTATTTTGCACTAGCAAGGCCGGGTTAAGCATTGTGAGGTCATGGCACAGATGGAAAAGAACATGGGAGAACATGGCATGGCTGCAAAAGAACATGGGAGAGCACTCTCAGATGTACGTATATTGCAGTGACTGCTGGTGATGATGAACACAATTTTGTCCTGGGAAAGCAGAATGATTTCCTGGCTTCTTCAGAAAAATTTGGAGGTGCTGAGTTTACTAACACAGGTTAATTGGAAGATGGGTTTTAGTGAGACAACATCTTTCCATGAAATAAAAAACGGGATGATACAATACAACCCTGCTTACAAAAACTAGGGAAAACCCAGATGAAGTTAGAAGCCAAGAAGCAGGGAGACATCGCTGGCAAGAATAAAAGCCAGTCTTGCATTTCTGAGTGTGCAACAGCTCAATCCTTTTGTAGTCCAGAAACTGGAAGGGACCAGGGCATGGCAGTTTCCCAGCACCCCCATTAAATCAGGCTGTTCCTCAGAATCTGCCAGCTGCAGGAGTGAGCACAAATGAGCAAGGCAGACACAGAATTGTGTGGGATTTTACAGCTTTTTTGCCTCTCACTGACAGTCCTGCAGCCTGTCTCTCTCCCAGACCTGCAGCCTGTCACCAGAAGTCCCACAGCAGAGTTGTCCAGAGCCTTGGGGGCAGGATTTTCCACCTGAGTTTTCTATATTAGTGTTCCTATGGCTTTGAATATTCTAATGTTATGGGAAGTTCCAGAATTACCCCATCTGCTCTCCTTTTATTTACGCCTTATTTTGTAGCTCTTGGTTTACATTAACACAAAAATAAGTCTTTGTGAATAACAGTCACAGTAAATATAAATTATTTATGCTGTTAGCTTTTCCTACAGGGTCAGCCATGCCTGTCCCAGTCTCCTGCTGCACACACTACAGCCAACAGAGTCAGCACCCAAAGGCAGCTTTCATCCCAGGGTTGGGGGAAAGAGATGGAGCACAATCAGATTTGGGAGCCTGGTATGCATGGCTGGACAGTTGCTAAAACACTCAGTTAAGCACTTGGGCAGCAGGAAAACGTCAATGCCAGCAAATTTCACTGGCTAAATCCCCGCCACCAGCCAACAAGAGAATTAAAAGTCAACAGCAGACCTCAGCTCTGCCTTTCTGTGTTCAGTATACTAATAGCCTTTCAACAGCCAGTGACAGGGGCTGAGAAATCCTCACTGTGATCCAAGGGGGCAGCATGGACGCAACAGGAGAAAATCAGAGGAAGCAAAAAAAAAAAGCAAGTAATGATCAAGGAGAGCAGGAGCTGGAGAGGAATTGTTTGTGCTCCTGAGCATCATCTTGCGTGACATCCAGATTGTGCTGTGTCAAACACAGAGCCATGAGACTCGATGAGAAAAGGGAGTCTGAAGCCCAGACTGACAGACAGATGTGGAACATTGATCTCCAGCTCACCCTAGGCCTAACACAGCACCTTGTGCTCCTGAGACCAGTCCTGTGAGGAACCCTCATCTCTAAATGCCTCAGAAATTCTAGGAACTACCAATAGGAAAGAGAATGGTACAAAATCCAAAGCACTGCAGGATTATTAATGAAGCACAGCTGATGGGACAGAGCAGGCGAGCCCATCAGGCAAAAAGGAAGCACTGCTGGGGTTTCGAGAGAACTGGAAGTGTATCTGCCCCATCTGCTGGGACCCACTTCCAGAAAAGGGTGAAGGATTTCCATCTTCTCCTCCCTTTCGTACCTGCAAAATCTTCTCCTGGGTAATGGCCAATTAAACACTGCAAATTGCATTATTTAAGACACTGTTGCCGTGATGTAAAACAAACTTCTTTCAGAGCCAATACCTGTGAAAAACAAGCATCCAGAAATACTTGAGCTCCTGGAGAAGGAATTTAAATTGGTTGGGACGTGCCTCTGAAAAACAAAAAATCAATGACAAAATCCATTTCTAAAAGCAACCCCATGAAGAACTATGTTTTTCTTCACATGACCATCTCAATCGACCTAAAACACACTGAATTATATTTTGTTGTTGGTAAAGAAAACTAACTCAGCAAAGACCCTTTGCTTATTATCTTTTCTATAACTATCTTCAAATATTGGAGGATACCCAAAAGGGGTATATAAATATGTATATATACACCTCTGTATGTATATATATATATATATAATTTGTTGTTTACAATGTCTGCTTCAGATTGTACTGTGCCAGTAGTTTGTGAAAAAAAGACATATAATTTTTTATGTACCAGATGCTTCAAGGTGAACCAACTAAAGAATCTGCAAAGATTGGTGCAGGATTTATGATCCAAAATTCTTGTGGCCATTGCCAGGTCTGAAGGACAAATTCTTCCTTGATGTGAGGACAAGTCTATTTAGTCCTGTGTGACCAGCTCTCCTTTCCTTCACCACAAGTTAAGAAGACATACTAGACTATTTAAATCATAAGTTTTCTTTGGGTAGTGACTGTCTCATCTTGAGTATGCACAACACTTATGACCCAGCTGCTAATTGCTAGTCTTGATTTGTGTCCAATAGAGAAGGTTCAGGGGAAAAAGGGATATTACAGGCACAGTCACAATAAATTAGCTGGGCCAGACTCTGAAAAGGGCCTGTAGCTCTCTCTGCATGGGTAATCTTTCTAACCAGAGCTTTCTCCCCTGTCTCTTCTCTCTTTAACAGTTTTATTTTTTGGAGCTACAAGATTTTTGTTTTCTCTGCTGAGTGCTGGGTTAACAAATGTAGGAAGCATGTATTACAGTATTCTTTGGAGGCCACCTACAGCACTGAGATGAACAATGGGCCCTGAACCATGACTAATTTGTAGCCCAGAAATATGGTATATTTTTAAAATGTAAAACTGTTACTCAGACTTAATAGTTTATTTGAATGAAAACCATATTATTATCCCCTCATTATTTTACCTGGTATATTTTATACAACTTATCTCAGGGTTGCCATAGCTACCTGCTGAGTGCCTTTGACTGGAGTGTTTGCAGTAATCAAAATTAAAGGCTTCTTATAAAAAGAATATGCTCTGACTAAAGAGGAACTTGGGCGAAATTGCCCATAATTGTATTCTTTTGATCAGTGCTGCTGCTGTTGGGTGAGCTTGTGTGGTGGTTTGAAGTGCAACTGGAAAATGAAACTCACTCAAGCTGCTCCCTTTTCCCTGCCTCTTTCATCTAATGGGGGAACACTAGAAGATTGAGAGTTGAAATAACAATTTACTGAAAAGGGCAATAGCCACAGTAATATTAATAACAAAGAGTGTGCAAAAGAGAGAAAGGGTTTTACCCACAGAAGGGTACTCACCACCAAACAAATAAAACCAAAACCACTTCAGTGTTAACTATAATCCTTAGTCTCTCCCATAAAAATCACATGAAAATAAAAGTTTGGACAGGACTCTGGAAGTCTGTGGTCCAACCTGCAGCTCAATCTGGGTGCAGCCAGGATTAGGAACTTGTCCTGACAGATGCGGGAGAACATCCATTCTGTTGGAGAACATCTATCCAAGAATAGAGGGAGTGTAAAGAAACCAGTGCCTGGCACTTCTCAGTGGCGTCCACTGTAAGGACAAGAGGCAGTGGTCACAAACTGAAACACAGGAAATCTTGATTGAACACAGGAAGCACTTAGGAGTGTCCAAGCCCTGGCAGAGGTTGTGGAGTCTCCAGCCTTTGCAGGTGTGCAACCAGGTCTAAGTGGCCCTACATGAGCAAGGAAGTTACATAGATCCAGTGGTCCCATCTAACCCCAACCATTGTGAAATTCACCATCATGGATGCAATCCCACAAACCCTTGAAAGACAGGCAGGACAGACCCAGTGAGACCTTCAGTTTAAAGGACAAATGCAATCAAAGGCAGGGGGAGTCCCCACTGAACTTTTTATCAGCACCTACTCCTTCAGCTCTCTCCAAAACTGAGTGCCTCCATCATGCCTAAGCTGGTCTAAGCCACAATGCCAAACCATCAGGAAGTGCAGGATGCATTCAAGCTCTGCCACTGCACCTCTAGGTGACACAAGGTAGGTCCTGGCTCTTCCCTGTTCCTCTATTCCCCCATTGGGGTAGCAGACCAGACATATCCCTGACCTCTGATCAGATGGCAAGCACTTGTGGGGACAGGGACCAACTGCCCCAAGTGCCCCAAAGCAGTGACATGTTAAGTAGCTCAGCTCTCCACACAGTGTTTCAGGATACCTCAGCATGCATCTAAATACTCACTTTACTTTTGCAAAGAAGTGAGAGCAAGTAAATTAATATCTTTGGAAAGAAACCATTTTTAATTAAAGCTAGGATGCCCTACTGGAACCATCCAAATGAACTGCAAGCAGTTAGACAATTAAAATGATGGTCACTAGAAGTACATACTAAACAGCCATCCTGATGAAGTATTTATGTACAGAAGAGCTGGATAGTGCAATTAAAACAGTCTGCACAAATACAGCTCTTTTGGGTTAGGGACAGACTTTTTGAAAGAAATCAACAAGGCAACGGATTGCATTCAGGAGACAGACTCCTTTTCCACTGTGGCTAAAAGCAGCTCTCGGATCAAGTGGATCTGAATATTATCAACTTTTCCACCCACTCTACACCATTTGTTGACAAGCATCCCTGTATAGGGCTCACCTTAGAATGTTGTGGCCTCTACAGAGGAGAAAGCAGGCTCCAGAAACCTACTCTAATCCAGAGCAGGAGGAGTGAAAACTTTCCTTTATTTTACCAGATAAAACATCCCTGCGAACCATAACAGCAGCCAGCTGGCAATGTAGGCACGCAGGGAAAAGTGAGTGGAGAGCTTGCAATATTCAACAGGTCCCTTGGCAGGGAACTGGAACCAGGACTACACAGCCTACTTCTGCCTCTTTCTGGAAGGTATGTAAAAAGGAGCCATTTGTCCTTTACCTTCATTCATTCAGCTTTCTGGAAATGAGAAACAAGCCAACAATCAAAAAACACAAACCCAAACCACTGCAGATTTTGCTGTTATGGGACCTGATACATTAAAAAAGCAGGAAAACAATTTCTGCTCTAAAAATATGGAGTTGATTTTCCTCTCACCCAAATAATAACCCATGCATCTGAAGCAAACCAGATCCAAAAAGTCATTCCCCCTGTACAGAGTTTAGTACTCTGAGTCACCTCTTCAGAACTTCAATCCCCTGGCGTTCTGGTCTCCAGACTATCTGAATTTCCACTCTCCTCAGGCTTCTTAGATTCCTTGCTCTACAATTAATCTGAAGTGAATTACTCCTTGAAATGAACTTCTTTTTGGGGAAAGTTAAATGTCAGCCTTTCCTAGTGCCCACTTCAGCACAGATTTCAGGAGGAATTGTTGGCTTCCAGTGTTGATGTAGAAAATTAACAATGTTCTTTAGGTTATCCACTGCCACATTTGTGGGATTGTCCCAATGAGAAAACCCTGGCACGTTGCCCAGGTGTTGTAGAGATCAAAGGTACATTCTGATTCTAATAGATAGCTGGACAAAAGCCACTCCTCTGCTCCTATGCAAGCAACAAACGAAGTGTGAAACCCAAGGCAGTGCCCTCACACTCTCCTTGAGCTGGGCGACCAATGCACAAGACTTTACCCTGCACACTCACAGCTTTACTAAGGGGACCCACAGACCTGTTTCATTATTTCGCAGCTTTTTTGCAAAAAGATGGTTTACCCATTGCACAAAGGATAAAAGGAATCACTCATGGCTCTTTCTGCTACCTATTTGCTCAAAAAGCCCAGGGCCAGTCACACACGAATTTGTGCTCTGCAGAGGAATGTCTAGAATTACACACCAGCTGTACTTTATCTGTGACACACCAAGTTCAGTGGTGCCCAGCTTGACAGATGCTCAATTTTCAACTCATGCCCTTTAAGACACAGGAACTTGCACTTTTGCCCTCTGACCAAGCCCTGCCCTCTCACTGATCCCATTGACTGGGGGACAGATAGAAACTCCCACTGAGCCTCCCAACACTGCGGCCATAAACCATCCCTCTCTGTATCACAGCAGTGATTCCATGCTTAGCAAACAAACCTGGGATGTATTCTGATCCAGGACATTTCAACAACAGAAATAAAGGCACAGGACTCATAGCCAACTACTCCTAGTTTGTGACCCCTGAACATCCTCTCTGCATTCCTGTGCTAAACCATGCACTGCTGCAAAATAGAGAGACAGAAAACTTCCATCACAGATCTGTTTGCTCCTCCCAAATGCCTTACCAAGACTGCCTGCCAATCCATCAGGCATACTCAGCCATACCCATCAATAGATATCTAGAGACATCTTCTTAACCCACTTCTCCATGAAAGCAAGATGCTGTCCCAAGCATGAGTCTAGCACAGAAATGTCTCTCTTCTCATCTTGCCCAAAACAGTGTTGTTTTGCTTACTCACTGGGAAGAGCACAGCCCACTTGACTGACATAATAGGATTATGTCCGAAGACTGACAAAGCTGCAGGAGATGGCCTTTCAGCACAAGCTCAGGAATAGAATTTATCCTGTCATGACAAGAAGCTGCACTGCCACAGCTCTCACCCCCACCACTGACACCATGGAAAATCCAATCAACCTTGGCAGGAAGTTGACTGCAACAGCCACTTAAAGGGATTCATCCTTAGAAGGGGATGAGTGAAGGAGTACTGAGAACTCATTTGGCAGCTGAAAGGTGCCTAATGTGTGTCTGGTGCCAACATGAGGAAGAGAGGTTGGATTACCATTTAACCTTGAGTTCCAGGTTAATGGCTCATTCAGCTGCTGAACCAAAGTTCATTCCATGCAGAAGCTGTAGTGGCTCCCAGCTGTTGTAGGGTATAGAATAGAATGGGTAGATGGGGAAAAAATAATCCCATTTCTATCCCATGCCTACACCTCCCTAAACTACTGAAGTCACTGCTGAGTGACCAGGAAACAACATCTCACAGATACTGCTGTCTGTCACTGTGGGATGGTAGGAAGAATGTGATTCCACAGCTCTCACCAACTCCTGCATCCTGTGCTGTTTGCCCAAGCTGGACTTGCACAAATGGCCAGAAAAAAATAAGTCATTAATCTTCTCTATCACCTGAATATAAGGGAAAGGAGATAACCCTCAGACCCCAAAGCAATAGAGGTGACCAGTGCAACAAGTCCTGAGAGAGAAGAGAGAACAATGCTAATGATTGCTGAAGGAGCAGAATTAGCAAAGTACTGAAGATCTTCAAGCGAGAGTCTTGAAAGGGAGAACAGCTTAGCACAACCACTATGAGCTACCCTTGGCAGCAACAGACTGATGGGGAGTGATTTTGGGTCTCCCTCATGCCTACATCTTTGTTTTAAGGGCTGCAGTTCTGCCCTTTCACACTCATGTATATCCCCCTCTCAGCTAAGCTCTGGAAAACTACTAGGAGATGGTTTGGTTGGCTTTGCTCGTTGTATCTCATATTTACCGCTGCTGTTCTTTTCATCATCTCTTTGTACTCCAAACCTTCACCTTCTGCTCTAGACCCATAAATGTGTCTCAACAGACAAATTCACCACTGGCAGCCTGTTCTCCAGCATCCCTATGCTGCTCTGCACTTCTCCTGAAAAGGCTTTTTGTACTGTACAAGTGAAGCTTGAAGAAAGGAGCTTTCCTAAAAGAACCTTTTCATCCAAGTTTTCTCAGTGAAACAAAAAGCATAGCTCATGTTCCTGTGTGTGAGCATGAAAATTGCTGCACTATATTTTAAGCTGTTTCATTAAAGCAATTTTTCCAGCATGGACTGTATAATGAACATTAGTATAAAAGCAAGTCTATTAAAAAGTTTCTTCAATGTCATTGTGTAAAAAAAAAGATCTGCAATTTTTTCCACCTTTCCCACCCCATGTTGCATTTCAGGTACCTTCTAAAATTGGTTTTTTTGCATAGTCTTCTTTGCAGGCCTGTAGTCACTGGAAGAAAGGACAATGTAAGATTTTCTTATAGCTTTGATAACACACTATGCAGCCAAATACTGAGCTGCAAAAGAGAATGACGGACTAAAAATCAATGCATTAATTGAGCCTCAGGTAAAATTCTGTACAGGAGTACTTCATAAAAGTAAATGAAACAAGACTCAGTGAGAAAAACAGGTTTGTCCCTCTTACAAAAATATATACCTTAGATTCACAAAGAAAAGTTCTCTTCACAGTTCAGAAATCACCCAGGTTAGCCCTAAGCATTGAGAGCACAAATCCATTTTTCTCTGCTCGCAGGGCACACACTCTTGAAACAGTTCAATCTACAGGTTAACACACAAAACAACCTTGCACATTTTTCTTAGGGCACCATCACAAGTATGGGTAAAAATGCTTTGGAGTGAAGCAGACTTCAACTAAAATAAGGAAAAAAAACAACTTTGGTAAGCTACCAAGTGATATTCCTGTCACAGTGATCTAGAGAACATTTGTTTTCTGGCAATACCAGAACTTTAACCCCGTCATCTGTCATTCCAACCCTTGGCTTTCAAGGACAGCCACACAACAAAGTAACCAACAGACATGGTGATGGAGGAAGAAATACTGAGCTACAAAAAGATGGTAGACAAGCACATTTTCCTGGGATATTTTTCTGGGAGATGAGGCTGCTCAGCTAAATACAATTAGACCCAGTAAGGCCATGATCTGCAGTTCATAAACCACACAAATGAGTTTCACAACCTTGCTCATCCATTCCAAATCTGCCCCTTGTGCCACAGGGGCTCCCAGTCTGTCCTTGTCCTGTGGTTACTGCGCTGCAAAGAGAGAGAAAGGAGAGCAACACACACGGACCTCTTTGGGGAAAAAAGGCCAACTTTATTGTGCGAACAACCCGTATTTAAAGTGTGTTACGTGCAGCTAGAACAGGACAGTAGTTCATTGGACAATTGGGAAAAACATCCTTGGGACAGTACCTCAGGATGTATCCCACGGGAAAGACACCAGGTGTTAATCTTTATTATGAATTCCACTCTGTTTTTCACCATGTTATCACCCTGGGAGACTTCCTCCCTAATTGAAGCTGTAGTCAGCTTGTCAGCCTGGGAATGGACCTGAGAGTCAGGAGAAATCCAGGCCTGAAAGGAATTTCCAAGCTGTAGTTCCCTAGCTCTCTAAATGTGTGTGTCCACATTTTGACCTCACACAAACACAGCTGTGTGTCAGGCACCATGGAAATGGGCCCCTTCTTACCCCCAACTCAGCAAAGCAGCCCCTCCCTGGGCTCTATGGGTGGCCATCGCTTCAAACTTTTAATTGTAAATACACTATTCTGTACCTGTCACAGGTGAAAAGCAGAACAGAGGTTCAGGAGGAAAAAAATTTAGTGAGCAACAATTTGAATTAGCTAAATATTGTGACAGACAATCTGCATATATACAAAGTGGTTTTTGTGCATTCAAGCATCAGCTGTTGAAAAACAACAAAGTTTTATTTTCTATACAGGAGGAAGAATAGATAAACTTCTGCAGTCTGTTAAATACCTCCATTATAGCATGAAAATAGAGCAGCAAGAGTGTTTGTTCAAAACAGCTTAACTGCAACAGAATACCCAAACCTTCTTAGTTGATAATGGAAATGGTTTGGGTATGATTATCCATTTTAAACATATTTATGTCATACTTCAGAGAAAGGCAAAACTAATGTTAGAGCAAAAGAATATTTCAATGTACAATTATCTTGACTCTTGGAGCAAAGAACATTTCTATTAAGTCTATCACCTGGGGTTTAAATTTCACATTCTCTTTACAATTTTGTTTTTTAAATAGCATACCTGACAGGTATTGGGGGGCTGCATCAAAGAGATTTTATAACTCCTAGGTGTAATGCTCAGTAGCTGTTTTTCTTCAGTTAACCCACCAAGCCTGATTCTCTAGGGGCTCAAAAGTGATGTCTCCAAGAACCACATGGAAGTTTGGGAGGTTGTTGGTCTGATCAGCCTGCTAGTCCCATTGCCATATTTCTCTCAGCTTAAGTCATGTCTCTCCTCTTGCTAACATTTCTCAGTGGTCAGTGGGAAGGAAGCAGAATTAAAAAAACAAGTGGCAAATCTCATGACAGCAACAGCCACACAGTAAAGTTGTAATTTTCCTACACTCTGGAGCCTGCTATTTCCCCTCCTCATTTTCACAAGCTTCCCAAGCCTCTTTGTTGACATCCTTACAGTGATCCAATGCTCTCCATGAGCAAATGGCATCAAGCTCAGACATCTTACATATGCACTGTTACATCAAGTCCTGTCTGACCCGAAGCTATTCCCAGAGACATCATTGGCTTTCTCGGAATAAGCACCAAACCCATCTTCAGAGATTTTAGGCTCTTGTATAGCCTGTAATGTTGTTTAGGCAAGAAGAAAATGCATAAGCCAGATTTTCTTGGATTTTGTTGACAGGATGTATCTCAACATCTTACTTTATTCAAAGTTTTAGAGAGAAAGCAGTTTATCTGTGAATTCCAAGCCTACTGTTCCATTCAGTCCCCTGCCCCGAGAGTATAAGTTGGCTTTCTCCTCTCATTATTGCCAGAGGGATACATTTTTCCTGTTCCCTACTTCCTTCCCAAGTTCTGTCCTCTTTCCCTCCCCTCTCCAAAACACAGAGAACACAATGATCCGCTTCGTCCTTAGGTCCCACACTTTTTTCTAGCCTGGCCTCTGGATAGCAGCTTTCACACAATCATCCACCACTGTGCAGAATTCCATGAATTCCAAGAAAGAATTCTGTTGCTCCTTCAGTTGCTGTCTGTGAAAGGTATCTACAGGACACATCAATAGCAGCAAGGTACACGTTTGTACATGGGAGAAAACTGTTCTGTCCATGACCCAACAGAGCAGAGATATCTCCAAAACAGGCTCAAGTGGAAGTTGAATTACTTCAGCACATCCCAACCAGGAATGAACCTGTGGATATCAGGGAAGTCTCTCCTTTGTTACCACAGTTTTGGATGGGACTGCAACTTTCCACACCAAACACCATCTTAGGCTGTGCATTTGCCTACATTTTTGCACAGAAGCTATCAAATGTACTGACTTTTAGCCCAGGCAGAAGAAAACTACCTCAGTTTGTTGCTGCACTGCAGTTAATGCCTTACCAGTGAAGCAGCTACACGACACTTTCTTGGACCTGATGAGCTCTTGTGGATATGGAGCCTGGGAAAGCAGAGTTTTCCCAGGCGTTTGAAAGAAAACAAAAAGGAAAGAATTAATAAACAAAAAGTTGTACCTGCTGTTGTTGACATTGTATGCGTGTGAGAAAAGCATGCTTTGGTAAAAGCAAGAGGTGTTGCTGATTCTATTCTTGGATCAGCAAAGCTAGTCTATAAAATGTGTCTAGATGTGTGTATTTCTAGGAATAAAGAGCTTCTTCTACCTCTGAGGGAGCTGTGTCACTGAGCTTTCTTTGGCCGCTCCTACAAAAATAGCAACAAGCTCTGGTTAAAGTTTTGCATGCCAGATAAATATCTTGGCATGGGTTTTATTGGCTGCAATGAAATGGAAGGGATGAGACAGTGGTGAAGCTCCATACAGAGGGACGTACACAGACAGGAGGAGGTTAGAGGAGGAAGAATCTCTGCTCTGCAGTGGTGCCATCTGAGTCTTTCTTCTGCTCAATGATTCCTGTGCCCCTGAATTCCCGAATAAGGAGAGTTTTTCGACTCTGCCACCTAAGTTTGCACTTTGTGATGCATAATCAAAAATTGGATTGCACCGCTACAGCAGAAGGTACAAACTGATGCAGCATTTTGCAAAGAAGAGCAGATAAAAGGAATCCAGAAATTCTGCTGGGGACAGTGTGGTGTGTGCTTAGCAGTGGTGGTGATGCAGCAGTCCAGCAGCAACTGCCCCAACAGAGGCTTAACTCCTCTGGGAGGTTGGAGATGGGGAAGAAGTCTTCTTACTTGAAGGAAGTTGTTGGAGAAGTGAAGGTGGAGATGTGGAGTCTGCACAGCATCAGATGTTATAGGAAAGAGAACAGAATCTTCTCCAAGACTCCAAAAACCCAACGACACAGCAGGAAGAAAATTCAGAGCCTGTACTCAGTGGGTTGGGAAAAAAAGACTCCCATGATGGAAAAGGCTGTAAATTGGTGACTTCAGGTGCCAGGAGGAAGCTTGCCGCTCCACTTTCAGGTCAGCAACTACAGAATAGATTTAGTGCCATGATGTCAGATAGGGGCTCAGAGTTGTTTTCTGAACAGCGTTGGAGGGAACTGAGCCTAAATCATACAGTGGCACCAGAAGAGAGAGTGAAGTGAGTGCTGGGTAACAGCAAGGGGTGTCTCCCTGCTGGGGAGAAAGCTCTCACATATTCTTATTTTAAATGAATGTGTCTCTGAATCCATGCAGAATGGGGGACAAACAGGAGGAATTAGGAGTCTGTGTGCATTCCAGGGCTATGAACTCATTTGGATCACTGTCACACAGTGCTTACAGGCTCATGTGCTTGTAGGGCTTTGATGGATGGATACGGTTCTTCAGGCAGAACTGCCCAGAAAAGCAAGGATGGTTAACAGCTGGACACAGTAATCTTAAAAGCATTTTCTAAATGAAACAATTCTATAATTCCACAATAGGGAGATTGCTTTCAAATGAGAGAGAAGAGGGATGTACAAAGCTTTTTTTTCAGGTGGACGATGAATCAGCTGAGAGCTAAGGGGTCGTGCCCTGAGCATCCTGTTCTGTTTTACATTGCTTTGGGACTTGGGATACTCTCCAGAGATGCACATTTGTCTAGGACAAAGGCCCTAGGCAGAAAACAAAACTTCACTCCAAATACAGCAAATGTGATTTTTAACTTCCTTTCTCCCCTTGTTCATAAGATTTTTCACTTATTTGATTCCTCTCTGCTCAGAAAGGGAGAAAATTAAAGCTGAAAGTGAGGACTCCAGGGGATTCATTAACTATCCAAGCCTAGACACAGAGTTCTGCAAATGATGGACAGTAGATGTTAAATTAATTTCAACATGTTCCTACACAATATTAAGGTGAGGCTAAGCATGTCATGCTTAACAATCATGCCATGTTCAAACAATACTGTCCATTAATTACACAAATCACACACAGGCCTACAATTTTACAAAGGCTTTCAGAAATAATTTTTCGTGGGATTTCCTGAGATCTCTCTGAGTGTCTCTTTTAACTACCAGGTGTCATCGTGTGGCTAATGGGCCATAAGAGTTATTTAAAGGTTGTCCTTTGCTGCTTCAGGCTTGTCTTTTATGTGTATAGTGTGTACATTTTGCAGGAAGCACATTACAGTAAAGCTAACTTTCCTCATCTAGAACGAAGCAGAAGAGTCAGCTAACAAATCCAGAGATGTTCAAGTAAATATCTTCAAACTAATATATTTTGGACAAAATAGACCAAATATCTCAATACAGACAAATGGTATAAATTTCACATACTTTGGCAGGGAATCTGCCCTTGAAAAAATGAATCAAGATGGACAGAGGGCCCTTGAATCCTTGAGAGGCAGGGAAGGGGAGCTAATCAGTTATTGGGCACAAAAATGTCTATAACATTCAATACTCTAAGAGAAGACAAGCTTGCACATCTGCACCTTCAGGTTCAACAGGTCCTACCTAAAGAGCCAGAGGCTGGGAAGGACTTTTAAAGCAAAATAACTTTTTGTTATTATATAACCTCATTTATTCTGGGCCCTTTCAGAAAGACAAGACCTGATCCACAAGAGCTCCCTTTGTTCTTTTTTAACAAAACTGTCCAACAGAACCTGAATGAGAAGGGCAGAGCACATCCAGTGACAGCAACCACAGACAGCAGTCGTCACTGAACACTTCTGTGCTGATGAGAAAGGTTCAAGGTCAAGCAGGGAAATCAGGTCAGAATCAGCAGGTACAGCACCAGGCATCAGCCTACCTAAAGCACAGCTCAAGAAAATACCAAGAGAAAGAGTCTGAGCTTAGGGCAACTTTATGACAAAGTTTTTTCCCAATACCATGATCCCAGGTTACATCTGCACTGTACTGGAGCCACTCCTGAGAACAGCCACGGTTCCAGGATGGGGGAAGAGTGTGCAGACCCCATTTTGCTTGCTCAGGTCCTGGCAATACCAGAAGAAAAAGAAAGTAATGACACAGATAATTTTATCTATCGAACAAACAGGAGTCAGAATGACTTAGCAGAGGTTAAGAGTGAGCTTACATCTCCTGAATCCTTATTCTGTGTCTAGCCCAGGAACTCTGCCACAACATTCAGTCACTTTATACACCTAAAGAAAAAAAAATAGTGGTTCTTAAGAGAAGTTCAGGGAAAAGATTAATTTGTCTTGTCCCAGCTCTTCCCAGAAGGATGAAGTTATCCTTCTTCAAAATAGAGAAAATGATACTTTGAGAGTGCTTTGATGTTCCTATCATTAATAACAGAGCAGAAAAAGAGATGTGTGAGAACTGCAGAGAGAGAAGTCTGCAAGGCTGAAAGGACTAATTGGAGACAGATGGTCAGATACAGGCTCTTAGAAGCATGAAGATCAGCTAAGAACATCTGAAAATCGCTTGAAATTCTGAAAGAGGAAAATCTCATATTTTGGTTCTGTGAATACAGCTGCAGTCTTCAGTAATAAAACCCAATGCAGCTCAGTAAACATGAATGTGGTCACAATTGACAGAAGGCCACAGACTTTATGCTGACCTACCTGTAGATGCTTTCAGCAAGAAATCTGCGAGACATTCAGCTCCTCTTGTTATTCACTGCTTCACTCCACTGTTGCCATCTTTGTTTATAACATCTGCCTTAATCTTCCTTCACTTTCCCCTCTCATGAACTCTGCTATTCCCCCCCGCCCACGACCACCACCCCCACTGCCTGATTCAAAGGGTCTGCCTGACATTGACACCTCTGCTCATTGCAGGAGTGACAACAGGCCAGTGTTGGCTCCCCATACAACAAGCACGTGAAGCATTCCCCAAGTGGATCATGACTTGACTTCATAAGCAGTGTGTTAGGTTTTAGTAGACCCAGTCAGTGGCCCCATATCTTCCCTGTCACCCTTTTGGTCTCAAGAACAAGCAGAAGTGCTGGATTGAGGCAACTCTGTGGTCTGGGACAGAAGACTCATGCTTCCAGAGGAAGGTCTTATCTGCCTTCTCATCATCCAGCCACGCTGCTGCTCCACACAGACAACAACCGTGTAGGAGTAACATTGAACAGCTTCCTACAAGGGATTCCAAAGTGAACAATCCTCACTTGCACTCAGTCTCTGAGCCATTGCAGGGGAGGGCTGCAAGTGTTCCAGCAGGTAATGTGGGAGACATGGGGATGCCCATATCCCCAGTGTGATGCCCAGATACAGGGGAGCAGTCTCTCCACCAGCTCTGCCTCCCTGGCAATTGCCCAACATTCTCCTGTCAGCAGGAGCCCCAGGAAGCTCAGACCTTCACTGCTGCAAACAGCACTGATCTTTCATGCTGCAAATGAGGCCATCAATCTCTGGCTAATGCAGCTTGTTAAAACAGCAGCCATCACTTTGATGAAGCAGCACAGTGAGAATGTAATTTCCTAGCTGCCACTTTCAGGGAGATAAGTCCAGAGATCTCAGATAACTAAGATGTTACAGGAAATTTAAAATACAGTGGACAAAACTCACCTCACTATCTCTGTCCCCACTCAAGGGGACTTCCTTATATGCCTTTGGATGTTCTCTACACATGCTATAGTCACTCCTTTCTCCCATGTTTTATACAGGTGACTTTTACTCCATCTACTCAGAAACAGCATATGTTACGCTGTTACATACATCCCAGTAGAATTGTAACTCTTTGTGGCACATAAAACACACTGTGTGAAGTCCCAAATATGAGAAAGATTGCTTCAGCAGTAGTACCACAGCACAGACGGGTAAGTCAGAGAAGAAGATACTTCGACGCAGAGATAGAGCTGCTCTTTCGTTATAGGGACATTGTGCCTGCCTGTTCGAAGCTAATGCCTCTCCCATCCAACATTTCTCTCCCCTATCTCTCCATCTTCAATGTTTCCCTTTTGTTTGAGGCTCCTTGCCATCAGGCTTCCAATATTGTGAATTTCCTCCTAAACACTGGTTCCTTTTGAAGCTACTGTTGTGACACAGCTCTTAACTTTTGCCATTTGGGGTGGGGGTTAATAATTGAAATTCAGATCTTTTCTATTAAAATCCATCAGACAACATATGAATCAAGGTAATGAGACAAGACTGTCACTTTGTGGGAAATCAATGTCATGGTGTTTTAGAAGCAAATTCCACTTTACAGTCACATTACAAGAACAAATCTATCTAGGCCTCTCATTTCAGTGTTGATTTTGAGACATGCACCAGCAAACACCAGCTATGCAGCTTGTGCAGAATATGAATATGAGCACATCTTATGTTTGGAAGAGATGGTGCTAGACTGTACTTCTCAAGACTTTTGGATGAAGGCTTCCTATTTTTTGTAGCTTAGCAGTCAAGTTTTCAGTAGAAATAAATGGTCAGTGTGTAATGTGGTTACACAGGTCAGTACTGTTATCTTGTCCCTTAACTACAGCAAGATGCTAAATCCCTCTTGGAAACGCCTGCCCTGCAGAAATCTGCAATTCTAGTAAGAAATCCCCCAGGAAAGCCATTATGACACCATAAAACAGTGTCCTGGTGAGGAACAGTGTTTTCTAAACCTCATTCTAGGAAGCATCCTGTGAGATGAAGTTTGATCCCATGGGCTTGAAGATCCAAGGGATTTTTTTTCCTCACCAGCCTCTTTACCAGGTTTCCAGCTCCTGGGTGTGTCCACACAGCAAAGCCTGTATGTCAAAGGTGAAGATGCTCACAAAACACAGAACAACACGAACAAAGAACAGTGCCTTTACTGGCCCCCACACAACCACCAGCAGCACTGACATGAACAAAATCAGCAGCCCCTCCAAATTGCAGTGTACCTTGGTGGCACAGAGTTCCTTCCTCCTCTGCTACAGAATCAAGTACAAATATCCTTTAGAAGTCCAGAACAGAGGGGCAGGTCTTCTTTTGGGTTTATTGCTATTGCTGTAGTTGCTTTGCTTGTTTTGTTTTTCCAAGTCTGTGCTAGTTTCACTTGAGGAAGGACAGACTCATAGGTTTTTCTCTATGAGAAAAGCCTCCTCTGAGTCTGATGGGACCAATTGGAGGCTGGTTCTTCACAGGGTGAAGAACAAATTGGAGAAAATTTGTTCGCTCCGTGAACACACATTTCGAAGGAGATAACCTTGAATTGAGCTCTTTTTCTTTTCCGGCAGCAGTGCAGGTAACGCCGGCCCAGCCTGGCTGCACTGCAGGCCTGACAGGGGGGCAGGGCCGGGCCCCCCTGTCTGGGGAGCTGCCATGGCCTGGCAGAGAGGAGGGGTGGCCATGGGCAGTGGCCAGGGAGACTCAGGCTGATTTAAGATCCCAGCCGCTTTTCCCCCTTCTCCTTTTCCAGTGTGGCCGGGTTTCCGAGATCCTGGCAAAGTTCCACCATTGTAGCTTTGGGTTTTTTTCTTTACCCTGTGCAAAATCTTAACTCTTTCAATGTTCAGATAAGACTTGCAGACTTTTCAATCTTCCCCGGAATGAAAGGGAAAAAGGAGATATTCTGAAGTCAGTGAAGCAAGAATTAAGTCTAAGTTTCTTTAGACGGAAGGAGAATGAGGAGATGCTGTGAAAATGGATGAAAAATCCTTTTGTAAGATTGTAGGGATGTAATTATGTACTGAATATTCCTATAAACCATGGAGGAAGACATGGGGGGTTGGAGGTGTTCCATTTGATAGATCATTTGACCAAAAAGCACCTGTGCTGAGAATCTTTTGCCCCGAGGAAAGAAGGGGATCTCGGTTCTCTGAGGATGAAGCATGAACAGAGAGAAAAGAGATGAAGAAAACTTTTGCTTTGGAACAGTTCAGTCTTAAAAATAATACCCCATTAGTTTAACACAGCCCATAGTCACAGCTTTGGGAAAACTGTGAAGATGGGAGGAGCTTCACGACTTTGCAAGTTTTTTCCTGGGCAGATGCAAATTGTGAAAATGAAACCATAAGAGGATTGTTTTCTTCCTCCTTGTGGAGAAATCCCTATAGCCTGACAAGAGGAAACTTCTGTCTCCAAAGTGAACTGAAAAAGGACTATTTGAGTTGGGAACTGACTGAAGTAGTTTTTGTATGTTTGTTTGTTTTGTTGTTATGAAGTTTGGGAGAGGGAAGGAAGGAGTGGTCTGAAAATCTTATTCTGAATTTGGTTTTTTCCTTCTTTGTGTAGTTAATAAATTTCTTTTTATACCCTTTTAAGTTTTAGACCTGCCTTGCTTCTGCTCCTGGTTCTGTCTCACAACAGAAAATGAGTATATTTAAATTGGCAAATCAAAACCATGACATTATTTGGTGCGTTGGCTGGGAAAATGAAATTAAACCAAGACATTTTTTGGGAAAATTAAATTAAACCACGACAAAGCCAAATACCCCCTAGGAGATCTCCTTTGTCGCAGGGTGTGGTTTTTTACAAGTCATCTTTAAAGTGAAGATTTTCTGCTCTCTGTCCACCTGGAAACCTGCAGCCAGGCCCATCAAATGGGCTGCAAAAAAACCCAGAAAAGCTGTGGTGATTATTAGGCATGGAGACTCCTGTTATGGGGGGTCTAACAGCTTGGGTCAGGAATGGCAGCAGCACTAAGCATGAGGCTGCCCATTCCCTGCAGGGAATCTGCAACAAGGGAATCTGGGTCTTCGGGCTCTGATACAGACAAAATACCTGGAGCTTCCTGTTAAAGAAGTTTTGCTTTAGCAGCTTTTGGAAAAGACGTTGCTGATTTGTTGGCTGTGAATAAAGTCATCAATCCAAAGATTATAAAACATTCAGAAGGACTGGAGGGCAGTTCTTTCTTGTGCAACACCAACTGACTGATTTAGTGTAAACACTGAGAAATACAGCTACCCCTCTGCAGTGAGATTTTGGACCCGTTATTTGAATTAATTTCTTTGGAGAATGCACAGAATCATTTTAAAAACAGACCCAAAAACAGAATGGCAAGAGTTCAGTATCATTGCAGGAAAACATAAAGGAAACTTTTCCCTGGCAAGACCTCCTGACTGTCCTCTGCTTAGGCACAGAAAGCATGTAAATACATGTCATCAAAATAGGTGTGTTATTTAGGATTAAACTCCAGGTGGAGTCCTGATCCTGTAAATTGCCTCATATAAGAAGGCTGCTATCCAGAGCCCATTGCAGGATGAGAACCTCTTTGCACGGCCTGAACTATTTCAGGGAGTAGACCCAGAGCAGTGGTGACTATCTGTGTCACAGTTTGAGCACCCAGAGACAGAACATCTGCTCTGTTCCAGCAAATTGCTCCCAACACCAACAGTCCAAGGTCCTGCCCAACCTCATGCACCTTCTTAACACTAAATTATGTTGGTTATTTTCCTAGCAAATATTCACAGGCTTCACATTTCTTTCACGAGGGGCTTTGCACTGCAGATGAGTTTAATCAGCCTGCCATGGCCAATGAGTCACATTAAACACTGCTATCTGCCCTGGATATCCCTGCCGTCAGCTTATTGGCTAAAGTGGGAGCCTCTTTGGGCCAGATGCTGATGTTTTTATTCACAGCCATTTCTTCACCCCACAGCTTGCTACAGGCACAGTGTGACCCCTGTCTTCCTGCTTCTGCACTTGCCATGGCATCTGAATCACTTGCAGACTCAGAATTGAAACCTTGGTGCAGGAAAGTCCCCAGAAATTCGGGAGTCTTGGGGTGACTTTATGATGCTTGTATCCCCAAATTGTCTGTTCTGTTGGTGTTGAATATTGAGTTCTGCAGCTTTAAGACTGGGTCCACGAGTGAAGGGGGAGAGAAGAGGTTCAAAATTTGTTATCAGAGACTGCACTTGCTTCCCCGCATCCTTCCCACAGGCTGTGCTGTCTACAGTGGACAGCAGGAGAGAGCTCTCCTTTGCTCTTCGTTAGTTTTTCTGACTAGCTGAATGAGAGAAGCTCCCTGGACTGTGGGTTTTTTTATCTTTTTCTTGGAATTGTTCAAACCTGCTCTGGACTGAAAACCAAGAGGAGCCCTGGGAGCTCATACCTATGTCCCACAAGGCTTGGCCTGGGCCGTGGCATTTCCCAGCACCGGAGGGACTGAGAACAGACTGAGTGAGCTGGGCTGCAACCCACGGAAGGGACTCTTCTGAATCTGTCATCTCTTCAGAGTAGCAAGAGGTTCTGCTCTTTAGTATAGTTTATTTTTGTGCTGGGAAGTGCTTTGCCTGTTAAATAAACAGGGGTTTTTTTCCACTTCTCACTGAGGAAATATTTCCTGGAACCAGCTGGGGGAGGGACTGCTTGAATCTCTTTCCTAGAGGAACCCCATTCAGAGGTTTCCTCCCATATTTGCCCTAAACCAGGACACCAGGTAAAACCCTACGTGGGTTCATGCAAACAAAGCACCATTCTCCTGTCAGGTGAACAGCACAGGATTTGACCCGCTGTGTGGCACAGCATCTCCCTGTACTGGATCTGCCCATGTCTCGGTTCCCAGTGCTGTGTCAGTGTGCCCTCTCTCACCAGGAGCTGCGAGTTTGTCACCTCCCCACGAAAAGCTGCTGAGTTGCTAATGGCAGCAATTCCTGCTTTCCTCCTGCTTCTGTTCCTGCAGCCACTTGCAGCTCAATGCTTTGGCGAAGTAGCACTCCTTTTTGCTGGCTGCCCAAACAGAACAGCGCCCAGTGATGAACCCCCAGCACTCTCCCTAAATTTGGTTAGTGGAGAGCAGTGACTTAAAGCTGCTTGCTGAGCTAAAGGTCTGCATGCATCTCCCTCATAGGCTGCTCTGCAGTGTCTCCATACTCAGCTCTGCTCTGGAAAACTCCTGTCCGTCCTCTTCCATGCTTCTCTGAGGTGTGGTCTGCATGCAGCCCAGCACGTCAGGACTGTTTAAATTAATAACTCTGTGTCACTCACACCTCACCCACCTGTCTTCCAAATTCAAAGTGAAAGCTGGAGGTGCTTAGGATAAGAGTAAGGATGCTGTTTTCCTCTTCCATGCTCTTTCCAAGGAGAGAAAGGCAGGCACCTTTCAAGAACAATCCATAGGGAAGGTATCACTAAGGCAGAACCTCTGCTCTGCCTTCTATCAGGCCTCTTAGGGCAAGGCTTTATAAATAAGCACCAAAACAAGTCTGGGTTTAGAATTTTAGCACCAGGAACATCTCTGGGCCATAGCCTCATTCTGTTCCAGGAAGTGTCTTTTCAGACCTACTGTACTAATGAGATAGTGTTGTCTAAGAACCATCACTACACCAATTTTCTCAGCCAGTGGAAATGTCACTTTACCCTTGTTATAAAGCTCATTTATGGCCTAAGTGTGCTGGAAGAGAATTTAAATTCTCCTGCCCTTGATTAAGCACTCTTCCTGAAAAGCTGGGTTCACTGTTTATGGGCAGCATAGGACTTAAATAGGACTTCCTCACATTTCACACTTTCTGGCTTCCTGAAACCCTACAGGAATCTTTCTCATCTGCAGCAGACACCATACACAGATGATGGTGCATGGACAGACACACACAGTCCCACAGGTAGTGCTGACCCTGTGGTTTGGCACAGGACAAGTGACAGTCCCAGGCAGTCCAACACCTGGGACTTGCAAGATCCTGTGTCCCTCCACAGGAACCCCTGCAGGGGAGAAAAGAGATGGGGGCTGAGGGTACATGATTTGCCAATAAACACCTCTCTGAACTTCAGTGACCCCAGTATGTACCTAACCAATGGCATTTTAGTGGGCACTGTACAATTAGTGAGTAAAACTAACTTTAGGTCTATTACCATGAAAATAGGAAGGGACTTTACTTAAAATCTTATCCCTTTTGGTAGCATACGGAATCAAGGAACAGGCATTTTTACTTAGGGTATAGAACCAAATTACACCAGCAGTAACTGTGTTTTATCTCTTGGTAATGCACAATAAAAGAGTCAGATCTAATTTTATAAAAGGCAGCAGTAATCAAAAACCAGCACAGACTCTTATCAAACATTTCAAAGACACTAATATTTATTGACCCTTTTTTGTGACTCACATTTTTTTCTGAGATGTTTTGCTTATTTTAATGATGGTAAAATGGAGATGAAAATGTAGACAAAAATTACCCAGAGTTTCTCTTGAAGTTTGCTCAATGCGACTACCAAAAACATCTGTGTGTACCATGTGCATATGGGTCAGAGTGAGTTTTGGGGGTTCATTATTCCCAGTGCAGATAGATTAAAATATGAAAAAGAAAACTGCAAAAGGGAAGGGAAAATTACAACAGTGTTCCCAGAGCTGTGCTCATTTCGAATCAGGAAACCACACCAATAATATCCCATTCCAAAAGCCCCAACACCATGTAACAACTCCCGCAGCTTTGGATGAGAAGGGGAAGGTCTGGCTGGGTTGGACCCACTGCTTGTCAACAAGGCTGAAACAGCCCCTGTACTTGGCCTTCCAGGATCCAAGTGTCATCCCATCTGTGCTTCTCAAGGCGTGGAATGCTGCCATTTACCTCTGAGACCAGCATAACAAGAACATGAAACTATTGGAGCAGGTCTGGAGGAGGCCAAGATGTTCAGAGGACTGGAACACCTCTCCTGTGAAGACAGGCTGAGAGAGCTGATGTTGTTCAGCCTGGAGAAGAGAAGGCTCCAGAAAGACCTTGTAGCAGCTTTACAGTACTGAAAGAGGGCCTGCAAGAGATCTGAAGGCTGCCCAGAGAAGCTGGGATGTCCCATCCCTTAGAAGTGTCAATGCCAGGCTGGATGGGGCTTTATGCAACCAGGACTAGTGGAATGTGTCCCTGCTCATGCCAGAGGGGTTAGAACTAGTTGATCTTTAATGTCCCTTCTGATCCAAACCATTCTATGATTCCATGATAACGACAGTTTTTTGCAACCACCTAATTTAAACCTTCTCAAATGCATTTTTACTTTTATTAAGAAAAGCTTTGAGCACTGATGGAAAGAGTCCAGAGCTTGCATTTATAAAGGTAAGATATTGCTACCAATAAAATAAATAGATGGCAATTACTGAGGAATTATACTTAGAGCAAAAACAACTGAACCCTTCTGAACATATGCAGCATAATATGCAGCAAAATAGTAGTTTTGGGAGAAGGAGTGGGCTAAGAAACTCCTCTTTGATGACATCAAGAGGCAGCCAAGCTCATACAACATCTGAAATCTGAAGCTGTATGTGAAGAGGGCCTCTAGGTACAGGACTCACGTACAGATAAGAGTAAGTGGTTTAGTGAGGGGTATCACAAAAAAAGAGCAGAGACAACTCTGAATTAAATGAGAACACCAGGTTGGGAAAAAACCTATTAGAGAGATGCCTTCTGTTAAATTTTATCCTCTACATCCAACAGGTTTTAGTCAAAATCCACTGATGCACCCAAGTCTGGCTACCAAGACTTGTTGCAGGTCAGAGCCCTTCGTTTTGCCTGTGGAGTGTAATTCATGTGGAACACACTTGGAAAGTGGACAAGGTCATTGAAGCGGCGTGCTTCAACAGGTCTCTGTGAGCAACCAGCACTCTCAGAGCCTGGAGCACACCTATTGAATGGCCGACAAACAAAGGTGAAGGATAGGTATTTGTATGGAGCTCCAAGAACAGTTTATTGCCTCACAAGGGGTCCAGGGACAAAGACAAAATCGGGTTGAGGGCACAGAGTTAAATATGGGCCGTTTGTCCCATTCCCACTCAGAGGCTGGTCTGAGGGTCAAGGTCCTATGGGAATAGGAAAGCATGGTGCAGAGGAGGGGCAGCCAGACAGGGGACCAGTGGGGTGATGGGGGTGGAGCACTGTGGCAAAACATAGCCAATGGGGATCAGTGAAGGGGAGAACATTCTGGAATGAATACAAATAAGGTGAACAGGGGCAGAACAACTGTGCAGACCAATCAAACTCAAGACATTAATATGTGCCTGCAAAGGCCTATGGGAGGGAGGCACTTCTCACCATATGACCCCAGAGGGATGTTTCTCCTTGCTTGTTTCTGCCTCTCCAAGACAAAGGTGTTATGTCTTAGTGTAGGCCCCCAAACTTCCCCAGGTTATCAAGCCTTGAAGTTCTTTCCAGGGTACATGTATGTCTCTTCTTCAGAAGGTAAAAATCAAGTTCCTGATGTAGAAGCATGACTGCAACTTTTTTCAGCTTTTCTGGCTGTGGGCACTGTGCTGTAAGCAAAGGATGCTCCCACACAGCCCAGACCATTCCCAGATTAATAATGACAGCTTCAAAACACATTCTTTTAATACAATATTGCTAAAATAGAAACTTTTAATTTTTTTTTAAGAGCATCTAAAAGCTGGGAAATTTTAAATGATAGGTGCCACAAGTTACCTCTGACTGTACTCTCAGAAAAGCACATCTAACTACTGTGGAAATACAAGGTACATTTTTCTCTAAAATGATAATAGTTTCCTGGTTAGAAAGTGGTAGTGCAATAGCTTACAAAAGATGTTCTGAAACAGCTTCCAGATATGTCCTTGAAAAATGAGGAACTGTCTAAAACCAAAACTTGCACAAATTATTTTACATCTGCTGACTATCCTCAAGAGTAGAGACCTTTGCTCCTATCCAACTCAGCCAGGGATGCAGCTGTGGGGGAGACTGGTGTGCAGGGCTTTAGTTTATTTGTGAAATGCCTGGTGCTCAGCTTCCTCACTTCTTTAGTCCTGTTCATCCTTTCTCTTCCACCAGAGATGCACTCTGTCCTAGAAGCATCACTGAGGAGATTCGCACTTGCCATACACAGATTGATTGCTTGGTCCCCTTGTATCTAATACTCCTGCATAAAGTCTCAGAACTCTCTTACCATTGTGCTGGCAGGCTGTTAAAGACATCACCCTTTAATTTAAAAGCTCACATTGATGGAGAACTCAGTCCCTTGGCAATCAGGCTGAATGCTCTCTCTTGAAAATCTGCATTGTATTTCTACATTGATTCTCACTGACTTCAATTTCCAGTCACTGGGTATTGCATCCTTTCCTGTTAAGAAGTCCTCTAACACCTCTTCTCCCTTGGCAGTCATTTCATCAGGTTCTTTGTGACATACTAAATAGGCTGGCAGCTTTATTTGGGCCCCACAATACAGCTGGTCCCAGCCTCGACCCTGTTCTTCCTATAGTTCTTTAATTTCAGGATAGTATCTGGTTTCTATTTGTTCAAGACTAGAGCAAAAGGGGACGCCACCATTGTTGCAATAGGAACAGAGTGGGATAGCCAGGAAGTCCCCCACCAGCCTTCTTGTGAAGATTCCAGGCTTTTCAGGGGTTTTTTTGTTGGTTTATTTGGGCTGGGTTCTTTTAACTGGGAGAGAGACTCAGGTGTTTTGTGAACACAGATCAATTTAGCTAATACAAGGGCAGGTGAGAACTCTGATTTCCATAAGAGCAACTTGTGAATGCTGCTGTAGGTGCTTGTGTAGTCCAGAACAATCACCAGTGAAGAACTACACCCCTCACCTTACCACGGACAGGATGTGAAGAGTGCATTTGGGATCATCACTATTACTCTTCTGACCACAGTGCCACTGATGTCCTGGGACATTTTTCGGATGTTGTGTTTGAAGCCAAAGTCTTGAAGAAAGGCATTCTTCAGGAACTGTGGATCTCTGGAACTGGAAAGGTAGGACAGCTTCTTCATATACCTAATGGACAGCCTATATTTGGGTCAGGCTGCTTAAATACCAGCTTAACCCCCTCTCCCCAAAAGTGCCTTGAGACATCTGTATTTGTTCCTGAACTCAACAGCTTGAGGCTCTGTTCACAAGATTTTCCATCATGCTATGTTGATGTGGGGTTTGGGACCAGAGTCTGCAGCAGCAGGATTAGGATGCTCTTACAAGCATGGACCAGCTTGCTAAGAACACCGTGCCCCCTTGTTACAACCTGCAATGGTACAGTAGGCTCCAGATTTCTTTCCCTGTGGGTTTATCGGCACCCACTTTATCCACATTCAACCTCCCTGACTTTCCAAAAATTGCCAGAATGATCTTTTGACTGAGGTATGCTCCAGTTCTTCCTCCAGCAGTGACATCCTCTCTGCCCCATGGAACCAACCTCTGACTTCCCTAAATCAGCACATTCCGCCATTCCTATTCACAGTTTCATTCAGATTCTTTCAGGGTTATCTTGCAAGATGAGCTTTGTGCAGTCTGACTCTCTGTGTGGAAAACTCCCTGAATGCAAAGAAATCACTGCTCCCACTACAGCAGCACAGTTCACACCCTGCTCACTGAAGGACCAAAACACTTCAAGAGGGTGAGCTGGAGAGAGTCTCTGACCTCATATGGGGAGAAAGAGCAGGCAGGAGGTATGGGCATGGGAAACACTCAACCTTCATGCTCAGAGCCCTGGTGTAGGCATTCTTCTAGACACAGCTGGTCCTGGCTTGGTTTCCCAGCTGAGTATGGAGAAAGGCCTTTCCTCCTTGTTTTTCCAATGGTCAGACCATATGAACAGTACTTGTTGTTTGAGCATGGATTGTCTGATTCCAGGGTCAGGCTGATCCCAGTGCCCCAGTGCAGGGAAAGTCCACACCTGTGGAGGGAGCAGAGACCCTAGTGAGGCCTTCTTGGAGAGCTATCCCCTAGATAAGAATTGCTTAGTCATGGTGACTAGGCTAAGAGACCTTTTCCCTGCTTCAGACACCCGCTTTATCTCCTTGTAAAATTATTGGTCATATTTCCAAAACCCCAAACCAATTGGTCCTTTTGCCAAGCCACGCTTTCCCTATAACATACCCCACTTTTGCCCAGTTCGGTGGACTGCTGCTGTCCCTGGACTCCCCTTCGCAGAAAACAATAAAGAACCCTGTGGAATCTCTACACAGCCCTTCCGGTCTCTCCTCTCTGCACTGGCCTAAGGTACCTTGCAAGCCAAGCTGAAATCACTATAAGAGCTGATTGCCCGAACTCCAGGTTTCACTTGCATATTGGTATCTTGTGGCTGAAGCCTGCCTGAGATGCCAGGAGAGGCTGTTCCTTGTGGAACTCCCTATCCAGGTACATCGGTGGCAGCCAGGGGCTTTGGCCCCAGGCAGCCACACACACCCACCAGGTGGATAATTCTTCCTAACTGGAGCCAGTGGTGCTTGGTCTCTGTCTTCCCTTGTACCACTTTTTCCTTCCTTGGCCATTGCTGGTGGCAGTGACCTGCAGCCTTCCCTGATCCAAGAGGGCAGGCTCCCTGTCAGTCTTCCAAGCCAGAATGGAAGAAGGCTTGGCTCCACTCGTTCTGGATGAGCTGAGTCAGACATAGGTGTTACTGCCATCCCCAGCATACATCTAGTCCAGCCCCTGACACAGTCATGCAGACATTTACAGATGGCTTAGATACTGCCTGGGGGAAGGTTTTCATACCTAATCCAATGTCAGTAAAACCAGCAGTTGTTGTTCATGTGTCCACCCTTTCTGTAACTGCTAATAACAGACCCTAGGTCTGTCCACCCTTTCTGCAACTGCTAATAACAGACCCTAGGTCTTTGGAAAGATCTCTGTGGGACAAGACTGCCACACAAGGCATCCCACCAGTCTGACAGCTGGCTACTCACTTCCAAAACCTCCTCATTAGTAGATGGTGTTAATGCACAACAAAACAAATCCAAATTAAAGAAAAAGATGTTTTTTCATACATATATGCAAGAGTCTTGCATTCAGATCTCTATTGCTTATCCCATTTAAACTGATCTACAGATGACAGACAATGAAAAAGAATCAAATAGGAGCTGACTTATGAGTCACAGACCCTGTAAATCAAGAGAAAGCCCTCTTTTTACTGACCAGCATTCTTGCAGGTGTGCAGAATTTAGCAGTGTGGTCCTAGAGCTGAGGCTGAACAAACACATCAAGCTGTTGGAGGTGATTTACCATTTAACACTAATTCCATGTAAAGGAAGAGGTAGGATGGAAACTGCATTTATGTCAATAGGAGTTAATGTTCAGCTCAGCTCCAAGTGCTTTTCTGAAAGATATAGGTCCCATTCCATACCTTGGAGGCCAGAGGAGGAAAATAAACTCCTTTGCTTCCGAATGAATCCCAAAAATGTCTCACCTTCTGTGCCAGTCTCTGCTTGCTCCAAGGTCCTGTCCAAGGTCTCCTGGCCACTTCGATCAACCTCAAGAAGTATGCACAGGACACAGTGTCCTGGAATCACAGCCTGGTTCAGAGCAGAGGTGTAGCTTATAGGCTCTTAGTTCATCTCAGCTCCACCTTTTCCCTGGTGCCCTGCTGGTTTACAAAGAACTGTCCATTCCCACAGGAAAGAAAAAAGTATTCCCAGTTCTTCAGTGGCACAGCTGCTTCCCTAAGCTTTCATGCAAATGTCTTTGTTCTTGGCTTTCTGGATGATGCCTTCATACAAGTAAGCAGCCATTGACAAGACAGTGTGTATCCCAAGTTATTTGGTGAAAGTGGAAGTGTCCCAAGGCTGCCATTCTCCTCTTCCCCTGACTCATCATGCTTGCATGATGATGCTGGGTTTCCCAGCAAGAAGGAGGAGAAGAACAACCTCCCTGAGTGTTCAGGGAATTTTTCTCATACCTCAGGGTTAATTTTAAATTTTCCCAGCTCTTTCCGTCTCACACAGAAAATCCGCAGGTCCTCACTTTACCTCATTGCATTACTCATCCTGGTGATAGGTCTTCCTTGGCAGCTTGTGACAAAGCAATTCTGTCCTGTGGGGGAAAGCTCCTTCTGACTGAGTCAGCTGCTCACTGATCTCTACTCAAACTCTGACATCCCATTGTCTCAGAGAGGTCAGCAGTCTGAAGAAACAGAAATAAATGGGAAGATCTGATCACTGCAGCTGCTTGGGAGGTTGGAGAGGGTCAGATTCAAGGAGGTCTTTTACCCTCCTGCATCTCTGCTCCCACTGCCAGAGATAACTCCTTACTTTTCAACTTTCACCCTCAGGCACAGCCTAGAAAAGCCAATTTGAAGGACTGCAAGGCAGCACCACTGACACACAGCTTCCCACTCTACCAGTCTTATACAGAAGATACCTCTTTGAGCCAGAGCAAGAGCTCTGGTTATGGGCCCAGGGGGAAGTGATGGAGCTTGGCTGCACCTAGGGCACATACTGCAAAATTAGGTACTACTAATTGTGCTGGAAAACCAAGACAGGCCCAGAGGGAGATCAAAGTTAACATACAGCTTGACCCTTTCCCATACCCTGCACACAGCATGTGTTAGAACAGCTCCCCTGATGCACTACAGCAGCCCTGTTTAATGGCAGCACAATCCAAAGCATTCTCACTTGCTCTGGCCGTGTATTGCTCATGGAAAACAGAAAAAAAAATCAATTAAGGTACCAGAAAGAGCTTATTTCACAGCAATATATTTTCACATTGCAACAAACATCTTCTACAGAAAATTCACAAGCAGTGTCTCTAGCATGGCTAAATTCATTCTACCAGTCTACAACAACCAGCTGCACTTGCTCTTTCCTAGAGAAGTGCAGAAATCTCACAAGACCTCAAGACAAAGTAAAAAGGCATCCCATTGTTCCCTGACCACCACTGCACAGATCACACAATGCTCTGAAGAAGGGAGGCTTAGTGGCATTTCTGGATCCTTTTATAAAACTTAAGCACAGCTATTCCATCCTTGTTACCTACCTGGTTTTCTTCATAGGCACTGACAAAGCAGGGGCTATTCATAACTGCCCTCTCAGGTGGAGCTGGTTTTGAGAAGTCCCTTTTGTGTGCAGACAAGGGCTTTGAAGCTTTCACTTCGTGCCTCTGATCAAAAACTTCCTCAGCCTTTCAGCAGGAGTGGAAGGACAGGGATTCCAATTGCTGAGACACAGCCCTTGTTGCAGTCAGGGAAAAATCATTAAGCCCTGATTGATTCTTCACTTTTTTGCTATAGAACCACATTTTTCAGTGATGGATTTCAGCAGGTAACAATTGTGTGGCTGTTCAGCCTCTGCCCAAACTACAGGGTGAAGCAGAGTGGCTAGGAATGGATGGGGGATTTCATTTGCTGTCCTCAGCCTGGGCACCACATGTATCTAAAGTAACGATGACAAGCACACAGTTCTTCTTGGTTTAAATTTTATTTAGGACCTGATTTTCTCCTCTCTACAGGACACCATTCTCCAACACCATCCTCATAGCCCAGGGAGCATTTTGTACATGCTGGTGCTGCCACCTGTGTATGAAAGCACATCTCAGCCCTCCCTCAGATTAGCTGATGGTTGTTCCTCGTGGAGGTGAAGAATCAAGGAAGAGCTGGCAGCGCTGGTGAAAGGGAACACAACAGAAGCAGACTGAGGCTGTCAGATGCAAGTCTCACTAGCATGAATAGCTGGGTACCTGCCAGGCAGAGGAGCTCCACTGAGTTGTGGAAGGGATTTTCAAACACAGCTAGAGAGCACAGTATTTCTCCCCTCACACTGGGAGACCTGCAGCATGCGCTGCATTGCAGACGCAGGCCTGTATTGTTGTGCCAGTGCCTCACTGTGTCTTGCATTTGCTTTTTCATGGCTTGTGTTAGGACTGATCCTGAATACCAAAAACCCAGCATTCATCTGATCCTTGGCAGCTGCAATCCCGAGGCAACCTCTTACTGCTACCCCTACTTTGTCCACCTGGATGGTTTTTTAGCAGCTCTAACCCTCTGCAGCTTCCCTAAGGGTCACTTTCCAATGTGATAAGACCCATTTAACCAGGCTGGTCTCCAAAAAGGACCCCAGCCAGCTGACTGAGTCAATGCTTCCAGGCATCTGGGCTCTTCAGTTGGAAAGGGAAGGGATGGGAGATTTGTGCATATCCAAATTAGTAAAACAGCCACAAGTAAGACATAGAGGGGTCTTCACATATATCACAGCACCCTGCAGTGCAATCCATAAGCTATCTCTCAAAGCAGCTGACAGTGCTGCTGGCAGATTAACTAAATAATGACACTATTGTGTCCCTACCCCTGCCTCAGCCAAGTTATTTTTTCTTCATGAATCTCCTCTAGAAATGTATGGTAACCAAATTGTCCTCAAGCCTTCCAGACTGCTTTCATATTGGATGGAAATTCAGAAGTTATTGCAGATAGGAAAACAAAAAAAAACCAGATGCAACAACATGAGCCTCAATCCCCTTGAAAAGTCACAGCTCCTTATGCAGTGGAGGCACAGGGGAGTGTGGGTGAGCTTCAGAGCACCTGGCAGGAAAGGCAAGCAGACAAATCCTCTGGTTGGAGGTCAACCTAGCAATTTCTGCCATGCATCCTCTTGTTACTGAGTACATGGACGCATATTCCCAAATGTGGCCACCACTGCTGACTGAATGCTCCTTGCCCTTGTACCTCACCAAACTTGTTCAGCCACACCCCTCCTCAGAAGGGTATCAAGTATCCTGTGGCTTGTCCGTGTGGTTTTCCACTTACAAAAGCTGGGCTGTGAGGTGTTCCCGATGTAGGAAGGTAGAGGAGCAGCTGAGTCCTCAACTGAATTCTTTATCCTGGTTCTTCTTCCTTGAACTCTCCTTGCTCTGGACCTCAACATATTTTGCCCTTGCAAAGTGCAGGTCTCCAGTATGGAGCATCTTGCTCAGACCCTTCATTAAAGCAACACTAACTAAATTAGCTGCCCTAGAGATCTGATGCAAGCTTGGAAAATGTTAACAATATTTAAAAGGGAAAAAACCACAACTATTGACAGTGGTAAATGTATCTTAATTAAAAGCTTGGAATGCACAATTCAAACACACTCCAGTCATCCTCCAACTCCCTGCAAAAGTTAATGAGATTTGTTTTTCTACTGATCCACAAACTACAAAAAGGGAGTCAGAACTGAAAATGAAATGTTGTGAGTGCAGGGCTAGATGTTGATTGTATTTGCAGGAGTAAAATTGCAACAGGATCCCTTGCAGATCCTGCTGGCATTGTTCCAGGAAGCATAGTAGCAACTTCTGGGTTGTGCTGCAGGGACAAATATCAGGCCGCAAATAACTGAAGCAAAAAGTGATGATGAAGAAATCCACCTCATATTCCAAATGAAAATCAAATATCAGGTACGGTGACTTTTCTGTTTCTTCAGTCCAAAGGAGAATATAATTATATCCTTGATTTATGAATAACAGAAATTTGCTTGGGTTTTTTTATTTTAATCTAAGGAGTCCCCAGAGTTGCACTGTTGCCAAAGCCTCTTGTAACTCAAGCCAACAGTGAAAGACAGAATGTAACAACACTGCAAATTCCCTTGCAGAAAACAGAGCAGACTTGATATCTCAAGGCTTGCAATAAACATCCTGTACTCATACAAAAAAACCCCAAAATCCATGAGGGTTCTTCACCTGTGCAAGTCTTTCAAGATCTATATAATCCATCTTAATGCAGAAAGATCACAAGTTTGGTTTAGACTAGGTCAGGACTAACTATTTGCTTAAAGCTAATGCTCTGTTTACCCTGGGATAATCTGTGAGTGTTTCTACACCCACTTACGCTTATCCTCTCTCTGTTCAGGATGCCTGCTCACACACTGGGAAATTCAGTGAGTGAAATCTACTCCAAAAAGTGCCCTACATGCCCTGGGCTGGTGTAGAGGAGATCTACACATGCTTTCCAGGGAAAGGGGATGAAATTCCTATCAATGACCCTCAGGGAGCTTCAATGATAAGAGTATCAGATTCATTTTCTGGGGTTGGATGTCAGGCAAAAAATCATGCTGCTCCACTTCTGCAGATGGATTTGGGGCACAGAGCAGTATCTCAGGAAGTGACACGTGCTTGGAATAAAACCTTGCAAAGGGACAACCATCACAGTCTCCAGCCACTGGTTTATTCCACAGCACAAAATTTCCCTAGGAAAAATAACAGGTATATGTACCTTGTGGCCTTAGAGGAGTTTGATACTGTTTGGCTCTTACTGGGGGGGGGGGGGGGGGTTGATGGGACTTTGGATGCTGTGTTGTGTTTCTTTACATAATACCACTTAGCACTATTAATACTACTGCTCATTAGTGAGCATTCTGTTACTTCCTAGGAGTAAAGAACTAGAGAAACTTCCTCAACAAAATCATAAAAGGGGCACTAGAAAAAGGAAAAGTTGGTATGGAAGAGCTGTGAATGGTCAATCTTTATGGAAAGAAGGGGCAAGGGAAGAAGACAGGAAAAAATATGTCACCTGAAGACACATGCTTCTTTTTTGAATTTGCTGTTGTGCTTTATTATAGGATTATAGAATGGTTTGGGAGGAAAGGGACTTTAAAGGTCACCCAGTTCCGATCCCCCCTGCCATGGGCAGGGCCACATTCTAGCAGGACAGGTTGCTCAAAGCCCCATCCAGCCTGCTCTTGAACACTTCTAGGAATGATGCAGCCACAATCCCCCTGGAAAACCTGTGCCAGTGCCTCACCACCCTCATAGAAAAGAATTTCTTCCCAATATCTAATCTAAAATTGCCTTCTCTCAGTTTAAAGCCATTTCCTGTGGATCTGTCACTGTATCCAAAATCCCTCTCCTAGCTGTCTTCTAGATCCCCTTTAGGTACTTGAAGGCTCTATAGGGTACTCTAAACATTTTGCCAATGTTCGCTGATTTTCTAAAGATGCCAGGAAAGGGGTTTTTAGTTGTTTCGACCCCTCGAGAATATCCTGTTGGTATTTCTCACATGCCTCTATCTTGGAGTAAATGAAAACCCATAAGCCCTTTTAAGTCTCATCAAGCAAGTTTTGAAGTCCCAACCACCTTTTTCTTGCACGTTAGAGGACCTGACTATAGGCTTAGAAAGATACTCGCCAGAACTTGTCAGTGAGGTTGCAAATGTAGAGAGCAGCCCTTCAGGAGAAAGGGGGGAGGTGAAGACACCTGATGGCATCCCTGCCTATGTCGCAGTCATGGGTCAGGCTACCATGAGAGCTCAAAAAAAAAAAAGGAGGGAGAGTAATTAAAATCCCCTCAATATAGCCCTTCTCATTCTGTGTCAATGTTTTCCATAAGCTTAGCAGTGACATAGGATTCAGCAGCCTATGCAAGAATGACTGATAACCAGTGTGACACACCATGCTTGCCACATTCTTTCTCTGTGGGATATTTCAAAAGAGGACTTATCTAATCCCTTCCTACAACAAAACTTTAAGAATATTTTCCTCCACTCCCTTTTACACCACCCATAGTGCTCTGCATTAGGACTTTACCTGAGGCCATAAGATGCCTCTGCTCAAAAAGGGGCAATGCTGGGGCAAAGTGAAATGCAGCCACCACCTTCCTGCTCACCTGAAATAAATGTACACACAAACAAAGTCAGGTCCACCCCTCTCAGCCCTTCAGTGAGACAACACTTCATCTCCTAGTCTCCCAAATCTGTCAGCTGGCTATTTCAGCTGCACCACAAAGTCTGGCAACTAAGCCCTTTCCCTGGTGTTTCAAGCTTCTCAGCATGGGCCAGGACTGCCTACAGAGGATTTTCTGGAAACCAACAACTTGCACTGGAGAATCCAACCACAGAGCTGATAAAAACCCCTCATCTTCTCTAATGCAGCCCTTTCCTGTTGTCATAACACCTTTTATAAATGTAGCGTGCGATGTTCTCCTCTACCACCAAACCCAAAATTTTTTCCCTACTGGTTTTGTTCCACACAGGGTACCTTGGATAGGTACCCCTAAAACTTCCCCATCTCCCTCACCCAAACCCCACATCTCCACATCAGGGGAAGCAAGATACTGGACCCATCATGTCTGTCAGGTGTCCACATACAGATGCACATATGCAAGCCAAAAGCCACATCCCCAGGGCTCATTGCCTATTTCTTAGGTATGAAGTTTCCCCATGATCTTTAAAGCACATGACTGTAACTCTCCTCACCCCCACAACCCTTTCCAGTGTTGTATCACACGTATCTGTCCACGCTTCTGCTCAGTCTGTGAGGACCACAAAGCAAAAGTCCCTGTCTCATACAAGACTGGTGCTGCTATTTACCAAGCCACAGCTTTGTGACTGGGCTTCGAGGTATGTGGTCATCAGCAGGAGACAAAGTCTGCATCAGAGCTGTGATGATTCAGGGGGTTTTAGAGTGTTTTTTTCTTCCCCACCAGCCAATAAGAGCACTCACAGAGGCACTTCTCTGGCAGGAAGCAGGGCAGTTACTCCTCTAGCTGTTGTGCTCCTCTTCTGACGTGGTGGAGATGGCAGTGAACTTTGCCTGCAGCTTCACTGCACTTTGCTGTTTGGCACTCTGGAGCTTCACCGGGACTTCAAGTGGTAAGAATGGGAAATAATTGCTGTTTTAGGTTCTGTGAGTGCTGCTATGTAATGCTCTGGTAAATAATGGCCTTTCTCCAACTGCTGCCCATGCTGGCTCAGCATGGAGGGTTCAGGCTGCAGCTGAAAACCCAGCTTCTGAAAAGACTTTCTCCTTGTCTAGTGAATCATGCTATCCAGGGATATAATTTAGGGGGTTTAAAGTCAATTTATGGTTTTAACTCATTTGTCAGTGTTTAAACCCTGCATGACCTTGATTATTAAATCTAAAAACTGTGGGTAACAATCTGACTGCTAAGTACAGATGGACACTTGAGTGCCAATTAGCTGACTTTTAATGAAGTATTAACCTGTTACATTTCCTTCTTTGCTGAGCAAGCGAACTCTCTTGATTGGCCTTAAATCTTTAGAATGGGAACAGCAGACATGAGTGTTTTTCTGTGAAGGTTTTGGTTCAGTATTACTGAATGTATTTCAGAATTACTTTGGTTGCCATATGCAGAAAGAACTCAGAGATGGTGTTTGGTTAGCCAGTAGCTTTTTGTTTCTGCTGTGGTTTCCTCTGGGGGCTGCAGAGGCATGCAGGAACTCTGCCACATCTTAAATGTAAAGATAAAGCCCTAGCCTTGCTGGGGGGAAAAAGTTTTTAAAGGAGGGAGGAATGGGGAGGAGATTTTTGAAGCATCTGGTGGGGAAAAAAAAAATCAACCTGTTGCAATTTGCTTACTTGTTCCACTGCAGCCTGGGAGGGAGCATCCACAGAATTGCTCTCTCATTCTGCAGGAACAAGGTCCCCAAAACAATCCTCAAGAAGGAAAACACAAGAAAGAGTCTCTTAATACAACATGCAGCACATATCTGCAAGAACAGCCCTCGTTTGCTTAATAACAGTTGGTTGCCTGTTAGTTTTGACCAAGAAAAGGCTCTAACCCTACTATTGCCCAACAGAAGGAACAGGAGGAGGGCTGGCTTTTCCATCTCTCTCTTCACATTTCCAAATCCAGGAACAAGGATGGGCTCTGAATATGAATGCTCTGTTCCAAAGCATCTCTCACTAGAGTAGCAAGAGTTGGCTGTTCAGATCGTGAGATCACACAGTCATGGCCTCTGAGTATTGTACATGCCTGGCCAAGTTATGCTGTGCCTCTGCTCCTGCATAGGCCTGGATTTTTCAGGAATGCTGGTATGCCTAGAGCCCTGCACTGCTATTTGACCCTCTGTGCCAAGTCTGCTTTGTGTCTGGAATGGGGCCATCACAAATTCGAATTTTTAGATAATGGCACTCAAGCCAAGCCAGGAATGAAATGGTCAGAAAAAGCTGCAGAGAGAAAATCAGATTTACAAGTACCTCACACCAGAGAGTCTTTGGGGTTTGGAAATAACTGCAAACTATTCTAAACAGTAAAAGTGATTTCAGACCAGTGTGTCTGCCATGTAGTGACTACCTTGAACAGGAACGAAAGCACACTAAGAAAACCAAATCATAGCCTTAAGGAATCCCCGGAGGAAAATGGTGGGATAAACATCTCCCACAAAGGCTCAGTAGATTTTATACCCACTTTGCTCTGGTATGAGTCATTTTCAACACCAAGTTGCAACAAGTGAAAGAGGTAAAATGCACAGTACCCCTTGGTGAAAGCTGGGGGGAAATATAACCTATAACTTATCCCGTGCTTACAATACATGGTATATTGAGTCTACCTGTCTACAACACCTGCCCAGTTTGCTCATCTCTCCAGGTGATGCATTTCAGAAGCCTGGCTCTGTGTGACACTGCTGGATTTCCCAGGCACTGGAGAACAAGGACTCTTGGACTCTGACTCTTGGTTTGAATACTACGTGTAATAGTTTTTTCCCATCCACACAGTGTGATTTCAGCCAGTCTCATTCACCCCATGCCTATAAAAGTTACCACCATGACTCAAGAGGCGTTGAGGGTTCTCAAAAGCCACAAAAGGACATTGTGTTAAGATTGAAAGAGGCTGTGGTTATCACCCCTTCTACAAAGAACATTGTCTGATATCAACACCCCCACCACTGCCACACTTGACTTTTCCAACAGGCATGAGAGCAGATATTCAAGCAAGGTGCTGCGGAGCAGCAAGAAGAGCCCAAGGCAGCAATCTGCTCTCAGCCTGGCAGAATGTCCCAATTGCTAGGTGAGCTCAGGAAAAAGCTGGTCCCTCTAGCTGTTGGGCTGGTATTGATGGCACAGGAAAAGCATTTCTGAGTAGGAAGACAGCTAGCCTTGTGGGCAAGCCAAGGTCCTGCTCTGCCTTGAGCTTAATTCTGCCTGCAGACAGGTCCTGCATCGCCCTACTGAATCACCTGTGGATGCCAGTGCCTTAAACCCATGTAAAAGGTTTTACCCATGAGCTGAGCACTGCGTAAGATTTGTTTGCCTGAGAAATGCCTTCCATCCAAGGCTGAATGGTCACAAGATTTTGTGATTCTTGAATCCCACCCTTGCTGCAGTGGGAAAACACCATCCCACAGACAATAGTCTTGGGATCTACAAGTGGATTCTGGGCTGTTGGGTGAAAAAGCACCACATTTGCCCAGTGCTGGCTGCCCACCCTGTGCCAGCATAGATCAGAGGCATGGGACAGGAAAGCTCATCACCTCCACACCAGACACCAAGCCACCTGCAGAACATCTGCTTCTCTCCAACACATGGCCTGGGTCTCTCAGCTCCCACCTGCAAGAAAATTCAGGGGTCATTAAGATAGTTGGGGTATCAGCCAGGAAGAGAGATGGATTTGGACATCCTTGGGTTGAGGAGGGATGTGGAATTGAGTATCTCCTTTGTAGGTCAAAGTGAAAATCCCTGAGCACTGTTACAAGTGGGAGCAGCAATTAACACCTCTGAGAATGATGTGACAATATAAGTAGGATGTGCATAAGCAACATGTAAGATAAATTTTTGTCACCTTCCGTGCTGATGATGGCACGTTTATTCTGGTTTCTTTTTCTTTTTTTTTTTTTTTTTTTAATAGACTCTGGATCATCAAGCTGTCCCTGTCTTCTACTTAGGTTTCTCAGTGCAAACTGGCTTAACTACACAGCCTATGCTCTGTGCAGCTGGATGTGGGTGAGATATCTATCTATGAAAAACGCAGCACAGCAGATTTAGTACAACCTCTGTGTGCACAAGTACATGCAGGCTCACTGCCTACACTCACACAGGGTCATCTACACTGGCAGGCCTTGGCATTAGCAGTGGCTGGATGACACCTCCCACAGGACTGGGGATTTTTTCCTCTTCTTTGATTTCAGAAGTGGGAAGATGGAGAGGAAGGGAAATGTAAAAGGGGATTAAATAATGACATCAGCTGTAATGTTTGAGCTACTTTTAAATGATTGAAAAATAAGCGGTGTATGGGGAAAGAGCTACACAGGCAAGTAAAAATATACAGTAAATGGCTCTATAAAATGCTCTAGTGTGAAAGGTCATAGGTTAACCCCACATACTCCCCAATTTCCATTTCCTACACACCTTGCTTCTATCCTCCATGACCTTGGTAATCATAGAATTTTTTGGGTTTGAAGGGACCCTAAAGACCATCTACTTCTGTCCCTCCTGCCACAGACAGGGGCATCTTCCACTAGACCAGGTTGCTCAGAGCCCCATCTAATCTGGACTTGGAAACTTCCAGGGATTAAATATATACTAGTGTCTTCTTTCAGTGAAGAATTTCTTCCTAACATCTAAATCCTTCTAACATAAAATCCTCAAGAAGCCATCAAAAGTTTAAGGGTGGGCTGTGGGGTAAAAACTTGTATCTGTAAGATAAGATATGCAAATTAAGAGCAGCAGGACTCTCGAGCCACTGTTTGATATGTTATCAAAACTATACTGTGCTCTGAGCAACATGATGTATCTTTATAAGCAAATTCAAAGTTGGTCCTTCTATAAACTGGGAGTTATATCAGAGACATTTAAATAATATTTGTGATAATCTGACTTCTTCCATGTCATTTTGAGCTCTGCTTTCACTTTTGGCAGCATCTCTTTATGTCACTTAATTTCCTAGGACTATTCCACCATTTCAGACATTTTCATACAAATGAAAATTATTTTGTAACAGATGCGAGCAGAGACCCTCTGAAGTACAAATGCATTGGACAAGTAAAAGAGTTTAGCATTGGTTCAGAGGGCTGAAGCTCCCACCCTTTCAAGCCCCTGATGTGTTTTACCCTGATGTTTTGTATTGTTTCAGTTATAAATGTACCACCACCCCACTCAACCATAAGACCTGGCTCCCCTCTCCCAGTGAACACCAACAACCCCGGGGTCCGCAAGGCCGCTCGCTTTGGGGTTTACAGATACAACAATAGCTCCAATGACCTCTTTCTGTTTAAGGAATCACAGATAAAGAAAGCCATGGTACAGGTAAGAGCAGCAGACGCCTGATGGTCCTTCAAACCATCTTTTAATTGACCCCCCTATGGTACATCCAAGATACAACATCCCTGATCTTCCTCAGGACTGCTAAAGCTGTCCTCTATAGCACTGCTACGCAGGAGGGCTCTGTGTAGGTGACACACAGCTCTCAGGTGTAGCACTTGACTCCTAGCAAAGTTTTGGCATCTCTTTCCCCTGCCCCCATTTTAAAGGAGAAAACTGCTTTCTCTAGATTGTCAGAGGGCTGAAGTACATGCTTCATGTAGAAATCAAACGCACTGTGTGTGAGAAGAGGGATCATTCCAGCTTGGACAGCTGTCACTTTCAAAGGGAAAAAAACCTGCAACGGGTATGTGTTCAATTCATTTGGGGTGCCCAGGAACTGGGATTCTTTGCCATCTCTAGCTGTACAATCATTTTTAGAGCAGCTCTGCCATGTCTTCATATGTGTACAAGCCTCTCCTCTGGAGAGACAGCTGGGGTGAGGCCAGGTTATAATCTTTCATGCATCCAGGGCCAGTTCCTGTCTGCAAGGAGTTGAACCAGACACATCTACCTGGCCCATATTCCTGAGTGACTGAGGAGAGTGTGCAGAAATAAAGTAGGTGCCAAATAGATTTCTTGGGTGGGAGACACTTTACACAGGCTTTCCCACTAGACAGGATTACTTAGCAAACAGTATTTTTCTAGGATAAAGTAGGCAGACAAAAGGATGGTGTTTTCTCCTACCTCATCACAGCCTGCAATGCTGAGATCAGCAGACACCTGACTTTTCTCACCTATTCCCCTTTTATTCACAGATGCTGAGATGCTATTTTGAGGTCTGGATAACACCTTGGACGCACAAAGTACATATCCCTGTTGCCCACTGTCACCAAGACCTTTCCCCATGAGAGCCTGATTTACAGGGGATCTCCCACCATGAGTTTTTCCTTGCCTGGACTGCTGAGGTCAACACTGAAGTGAGGAACAGTTGTACAGAATTGCCACAGAGCTTTTCTTTCAAAGCACATGTTTTTTTTTTCCTTGAGAAAGACATTCAAAAGACAAGGCCTGCTTTGACTGAATGTCTTGCTATCCAACTGTGTATCTGTTTTTCCAAAACTAAACTTCACATGAACACGTATTGTCCTTCATTTGCCATCCATCCTCTGGCTGAATTTCCAATCACTCCTAGGAAGCTTTGTTGCACTTGTTTTGTGATCAACCTTCACAAAGCCATGATGGAAACAAGTCTAAACCATAGCATGTGTGAATACAACACCAAGGAAAGCTTTACAACAGTGGGATGGTTTGCCTGGGTATACATACACACACAAATACTAAGATTTTCTGACCAGACAAATGGTCAGACACATCTGTCAGGAAGGCAAGAGGGAGAGCTGTTCTGTTTTTTTAAGATAGAGGTATGGATAAGGATGTCTTGAAACACAGACAGCTCAGAAATTACATAGTCTAATGAGTGCTTCCACTTTTATCAAAAGCAAAGCTACACTGTGAAAGGGCATTGCTGCAAATAAATCTAATCATATTCCCAAAGAATAATTCTGAGGTTAAACAGCATAGTTCTATTCAGGTTAATATACATTTGGCCTGTGGCAGACCACAGCTTATAGTCAGGTTCAGTACAATGATGGTCTTCTCTAGGTGGGCATCTACCATTCCTTCAAGTCTTTACTCTTCATCCATGGGCTAATTATTGCTTACAGTGGACTCAGGTTCCTATTAGGAAGGATTTGCATAGCTGCTCCCTTAAAACAGCCATAAAGTCTGAGCCCATGATCAGTCATACACAGACCAGCACTTCTAAATGGGCAAGGCCCTGATCTAAGCCACAAAGAACACTTTTTTTCCCACAAATACTTCTTTCTTCTGAGAGTTTGCCTTTCTGCAGCAATATCGTAACTCCTATTAGCAGTAACACTCCCACTTTCAGCCCTCATAACAACCATTCAGTCAAAAAAGGCCAGTGAAGGGCTCTAAGCCAAGGTCTGGGGATTTTAAGATGGATGGTATTAATAGTACAGCTGAGTATCTGCTCCAAGTAATCCCAAAGCTGGACAACTCTCAAGTTCTGCGTCAGAAATACCACTTATGATGAACAGGTGGCCCAGCAGCAGCTCAAATTCTGCATCCAATGCTGGAGAGGCAGCTGTGCTGCATCTTATCTTTGGGAACAGCAGTGTCTTGCTAGGGAAAGAGAAAAACAAACAAACAAAAAAACCAACAAATTACAAACAAAAAAAAAAAAAACCAGCGCTCAAAAAAAAGCTCCAGAAGGGCCACAAGAGGATATAATGTGATGCTACATTCAGCTATTACACAAGCCACCACCAACAGCCTGGTGCCAAAGACAAGGAGAAAGAAAGTCAACTATGGTGGCTTGGGCTGTCCACAAAGCAGGAAAGCCAAGCCACAGCTAAGTTTGTGAGAGAACAAGAGAAGCCAGAAGAGCTGTTCTTTGCATCTCAGAGGGGTTAGGAATGGTCTCAATCCGTCTTCTCCTTCAGCTGCATGCTTCACACAATGCCAAGGGCTTCCAACCAGGCTGTCAGCTCTGGACAGTCTGGGCCAGAACAGGCTGTGCAGATCCATGTTCCTTCCTTCAGCCAGCAGGACAGCCTGGTGTTCAGGAACAGATGTCATATGCCTCTCACATGCCACCATAGGGGGTGAGCAGGCAGCACACTCACTTCAGGTCTGTGCAGAGATGCATGCAGGCAGTGATCATGTCACATAACAGTGTCCCCTGTGTGACTCCAAGCCCCTGACACACAGTGCTTCATCTCAGTCACCTCACCAAGCTAATTCTCCATTTGTCAGAGCAAGAAAAGTTAAAGCCAGGTGAACTTGGCACCATGCAGGCTGACAAACCCAACAGGCCTTTGCTGTTCTCCCAGGGAAAATGCAGTACGACTGTTCAGGACTCTCTGAAAACAGACAAGCACCTGCTGAAAAAGACAGATCAGCCTTATGTTCAAAGCTGCATCCAAGTGTTCACTGTTATATATAATTCCAGAGTGCTTTACAATAAGAAAGGCTATGGTAACAGAGCTTTCATCAGCACCACAGAAAGGAGCAGAGCCAAAGTCAGCTGAGCTCTTTCTATCACTCCAGGGCACTTCACTCAGGAAGGATTTGGGTAATTAAAGAGGATAGTGCTAGCACTGACCTAAAGAACGGCAGCTAAGTATCATTTAATCACAATGACATGCAGCAGTCAAATAGCCAATGTCTCTGCCTTCTGCATCTTTGGCTCCAATTTACACCATGGTTAACAGTTCACCAATTCACTCCAAGGAGTTCATACTGTTGCAGACCATGCTGAATCTCTGACATCTATTTCAGGTTATAATGACAATTCAAAAATATTTTTAGTGAAGATTTAGGGCATGAGGTGAGAAGGAAAACTTCTTTCTAACAGCCCTCTATGTTGAAGAAAAAAAGGAAAAATCTCAGCAGTGACATCAAGAGCTTATGGGACAACCACAACCTGAGTTTTACCAGAGCTCCAAAGTGGCCAATGATCCTCAAATGGAGATCTGCATTTGCTCAAAAGCTCTGCTCTGCAAATATTTCCTCCTAATATTTCCTCCAAATATTTCCAGCTGCTGACTGTGAGGAAAAAAGCCTTGCACACATAACTAACTATAACAACAACTTACTGCCATATTCTTCAGTCCCTACCTCAAACAAATTAGCAAAAATCAGCTGCTCCTGATTCTTTTGCAGCACTGTTTTTAAGCAGGCTAGATGAGCAGGCCAAGTGTCAGCATTATCAGATCCCTGCTGTGATCACTGAGCAGACAGCCCCAGAAGCTTAAGAGGTCATTATCTCACCTGCAAAGTTTTTCTGGCACAAAGCAGACACAAATTTAAAGAAATCAGATTTATGCCAAGGCATTGCAATCACTTTCATCAGCTTTTCACACTGAGAAACCAACCTTTGCATAAAAGTATCAGGGGCGCATAAGTTATGTTTCAGCAGCTCTAGTACAGAAGTTTGATCCAGACAAGAAACAGGGCAGTTAATGTGGAGTAACATTTTAAATACATTCAGCAAAATCCTCTCAATACTTATGCCCTGCAGAAACATCTATTCTACCATAAGGCAAAACAAAACATATTATTTAAATGCAACCCTGTGGTGTACTCCATCTCAGTTCCTTTCCTTGGATTGCAGGGCTTTACATTAAATTGAAAATTTCTCCAAGCCCTTCAGGACACGGGGCAACATTCTCTCATATGCCATATCCCAAAAGAAACTTAGGTAAGACACAGGAATCCACCTCAGGCTTCTTTGGGAGTTATGCAGAGAGGACTTCCTCCTTTCTTAAGGAACCACAGCCCCTTTCTTCTTCCACCAAAAGCTCTGACAAGACCTTTGGATACCTCTGTAAATGCTCTTGCATCCAGTAAGACTTCTCTTCTCACACTAGAAAAGAGTCAGTCTCAGAGCGGCAGAGGTGTCATGTTCCTGCACTCATATCATCAAAAGAGAAGACTTGCTGTTTTTTTCCAAGCATGACTTGTTCCAGGCTTCTCCTTGCTCAAGGCAGATGTGTCACCATCCATCTGAAATCAACACACCATTGATTCAGCCTCTGTGGAAGTAGAATGAGCCTGTAAAACCAGTCCTCACAGGAGCATCAAGAGGACTTTATGCCAGTTTGTTTATTCCACAGGCATTTTAGTGCTGCTGCTTTACTCTTGCATTTGAGAGCCAAAGATTAGAGGTTTTTTAATTTTTAAAATGATTTCTAGAAAAATACTGTTCCTAATGTTCTTAATAATACTGTTCAGCACCCCTTATGCTGAATAATGATCCCTGTGTGTCAGTCAACCTGCTTCATCTGGGTTTTACTAAAGATCCCCCCTACTTTTGCATACCATGGTTGGCTTATCGGGATCCAGCGCAACGCTGGGAATGGGAGCCAGCTAAAATGAAGTGTTAAGGTTCTTATGAGAAATGGAACACCAATGGTGTGGTTAAGCAGCCTGTCACCATGCCAGGTTTGTTGCTTAGCATTGTGCCACCCACCACAGTTGGGACATTACAGACTTCAGAGATATTTAATCTCTCAGACCGAATAAAGCCTGTCTGTTCAGCCTGTATAAATAGAGGGAGCTTATGGGGTACAAGTCCAGTTAGTCTGCTGTACCTTTAAAAAAATTAACTGAGAACTGCACTCTGTCCAAAGGTTACTTGGTGAAATACTTTGGCAAATAAATCATTAGTGATAACTGTGTACCAAGAGGCAAAGGCTTGCCCCAAGGGTGCCAAAGGACCAACATAAAAGAATCACCACAGCAGATTTGCTTTTTCAACCCCAACTTGAGATCCCATCAAGTTTAATTTTCATATCCCACCAGAAGATAAACAGTTGCAAGGGCTGGCAGAGCAGTCTTAACCAGCTGGTACTGAAGCAGCCTGCCCTGGACTGAGTTCTCACAAAAACAGCAGCCCCTGGCCTGTACAGAAACAAGTCAGCCTGATCCAGAAGCCATCAGCTACTTGCCACAGGACTGCTGCAGTCTGGCAGTAAAACAGAACAAGGTGACAGAGGCACTGACAGGGAAGATTCGTTTTCATTTGCATAGCCCTCCATTAACAGAAGAACAGAAGGCCAGTGAAATCAGGTGACATTTTTAGAATCACCTTCCCCTTTTCTGGTGCTTTTCGTTATATTTTTATAGCAAATCTCTTTCCTTTCCAAAGGTGATGAAATGCAGCAATTGTGCAAGTTTATGTTCGATTGTCACCCAGTGGCAGAAAAGGAGAGAGCAGCAAAAACTTTGATTCCGAAGTATCAATGCACTAAATCACACAGCTGCCGAAACAACCCCTCTAGTTCTTCAAGATGCAAAACCTCTTATTTAAAATCATAGTATGCTTTGGATTGGAAAGGACCTCAAAGATCATCAGGGACAATTCTCACGAGAGTGAGTTGCTCAGAGCCCCATCTAGCCTGGCCTTGAACACTTCCAAGGGTAGGGCATCCACTTCTCTGAGTACCATATTCCAGTCTCTCTGCTCCATGATCCTGTCAGGCACAGAGGTGAGACTGACAGGCTATAGTTCCCCAGATCTTCCTTTCTTCCTTTTTTTTTTGGGTTTTTTTTTTTTTCCTTTTCTAGTTGGTGGGAGCTTAACTGGATTACCACAACTCCTCAAATATAACCGATAGTGACTTAGCACCTTCATCCATCAGCTCCCTCAAGATCCGTAGATGCGTTTTAACAAGTCATGCGGACCTTCACGCTCCTATGATTCAAAACGTGATCTCCTACAGTGGGTGATTCTTCAGTCTCCCAGGCCCTGACTTTCCCTTCTGAAACTTGGGCCAGTGTGTCTGGTGCACTTCCTGGTGGAGACGGGCAAAAAAGTAATTTTTCCTAGTGTTCCTTTTATCACCCACATACCTGCAGAAGCTTTTCTTGTTCTTGATATCTGTGGCCACGTTTAATTCTTTTAGGGCTTCATCTACTCTAATCTGATTCCCGGCTGCTCAGACAACCTCTCTATTCCTGCCAGGCTACAGCTCCTGCTACCCTTCATAGGCCTCCTTTTAGTGTCCGAGCTTGTCCAGAAGCTCCTTGTTCATCCACACAAAGCCTCCTGGCATTTTTGCCCAACTTCCTCTCTATTGGGACGCATTATTCCTGAGCCTGGAGGAGGTGATCCTTGAATATCAACCAGACCAGCTTTCTTGGAGGAGGTGATCCTTGAATATCAACCAGACCAGCTTTCTTGGGCCCTTCTTCCCTCCAGGGTTTTATCCAATGGTATTTGACCAAGCAGATCCCTGAAGGTGCCAAAGTCTGCCCTCCTGAAGTCCAGGGCAGCAAGTTTGCTCTACACCCTCTTCCCTGCCCTAAGGAACATGAACTCCACCACCTCATGATCCCTGCAGCCAAGGCTGCCCCTGAGCTGCACATTCCCCCTCCTTGTTGGTGAGCACAAGGTCCATCATAGCCCCCCTCCTTCCTGGATCCTCTATATAACTGAATTATTGTCTGGAATTCCTTTCTGCTGCCAGCCATTCCAGTCATAACATGTAACAGCACAGGCTTTCCTTTGCAATAGCTGGCAGCAAAGCATTCTCCATATTTACTAAGCAGAGTATCTGTTAACAGAGGAAGTCCCTGGAGATGCATCCATAAGCTACTATTGCATTCCAAAAACTTCCACCAAAGCCTGCCTCATCCACTAACAGTAGATTGTACAGGGACCGTTTGAGTTCACATCCATCTTCAGACACCAATCTTCTCCAAAACCAGTTCTTCATAAAAAGCATGTTGAAGAGGATTCATGCAAGATTTCTCTCCTCCCTGGAATGGTCACATAGATAATGAACAGGAGACTTTCAGGACCTGGTAAAACATGGAGGAAATACTACAAACAACCCTTTTTAGATCCACTGGAACTAGTCCTTAATAACATTAAGAATGCAACTTTCATTCATCATCTGACCTCAATGCTATAAAGAAACACAGGAGTCCACAGGTAATGATCCAATTTGATTCTGCATGTTGATTAACAGTTAATTGCAATGTCTGATTACACAGGTTGGGTCTGAAGAAACCCACTGGCATAACTAGATTCCTAGGCATGTCCTAGATGTTGCTGCCTCTACCACAGCACCATGATATAACATTAGAACATGCATTGTAATCACTCCTGGACAGGAGGACTAAAATAGAAATAAACACATGCAAACCACCCTCTTCCACCCAAATCACACACAGTTAAATTCCATCCATCACAAATCTTTCCAGTGTAAGAGGATATACAGTTTCATTAAAGGCGACATGATGATGTCTGTTCAAGATGATTCCAAACAAGGCTGGGCACAGGAAAATCAATGGATTTCCTTGGAGGAACAAAGAACCGAATGAAGATGCCTCACCACAGTCCTTAGATATAAACAACAATACAGGTCAATTCCAGAGCATGAGCAGTCACCCAAGACAGAGGACAGGTACAGCAAGCTGTATCTCTTCCTATGGGCACAGTGCTCCTGCACCTTAACAGACTGTCACCTTTTGTCCTTGGTCACCCACTGTCTCAAGCACGTGCTTCCTTTGCACCTCTGGAGTAGTATAGGACAGTGGGACTTCATCATGGGCGGGCAGTTAAACATGCTGGAGATCAAGCCTACCAATATAGGGAGAGCGGAAGGATCCCAGGTAGAGGTGTCCATTGTGTTCATGTGCCTCGCTGACATAAGCTACTGTCTCTCCGTTGGGATCATGGAAGCTTCTTTTGTAAGATCCTGTCTCACTGAGTTCAACAACAAGGCTATATTTGGGTACAAACTTTGTCACAGTTTCCTGACTCAGCAACTGAAAGAAAGGAAAAAGAAAATTACCCAAAGGTTTTGTTGTCCAGAATCTGATCTCAGACATTTATATAGGCAAAGACCACTCCACGCTCCTCAGAAGCAGCAGCTAAGAACACAAGGACACATTTTGAGTAAACACTCTTACATAGGGTTAACACATTACTATCTGAAAAGCCAACCTGAGAAGAAACAAAAGACTCAGCAGAAGTCTACTTCAGAGGCAGGCTGAAAGGCTCCCCACAAAAGAGAGAGCAGCTTGCTCTGGTGCAGCTGATGCCAAGCTCCCCATGGAATCACTCAGCGCTCCTACAATGCACCAGGAGAGACATGGGCAGCACGAAGCTTCTTCAGCTGGAATGGAATCCTAAGCACTGCTTGCTAATTTTTATTTTTTCAAGGACAGAAGTATTTTCAAGTCTTTGCATTGTTTAAAGAGCACCATACTATTTCTTTAGCCCTTAAAAAAACACATTATCCTTGCTCATCCTAAAGCAGGGTGACACAAAAACAAGCATAGTGAACCAGAACAAAATGTCACCTAAACACCATCCACAACATACACATTGTCTCCTAGGTTGCCTAGGGCAGTCATGGGAACAGCTCACACTTCCCAAATGCTCTTCAGACACCTGGCAATAAGCAGATTAGGCACTTCAGGTGAAGTCTTCACATATCCAAATGTAGATCATGTCTTGCTGAATGGTTAGAGATAGTCTCTTTTTCTTTCCTAAGATCAAGATGGAAGGCAACTTAAGAGATGTGTACCTGCTACTCAGAGAAGCAAATGTTAAATTTTTCTGCCTATTTATATATAAGGGCTGTTCTACCAGGGGAAAGCAACAACAGTTTTAACCACAGCACTTAATGTATTTTTTAAATCTTCCTGTAAAGAGGAAGAAACAGGACAAACAAGTATTTATCACTTCCATTACTCTACTAAAGGTGATTTTTTTTTTAAAGTTCTCTTAAATATTTTTTTACCTTAAATATCATCCTTTTAATCCATGTTTTTTCAGATAAGAAGTCCAACAAAGAAAATCCAGGATTGGGTCGCACAGCTGCCATAGCTACCCAATATCCTCCAGAGCTGCTTAACCTGATATTGTCTGGAAGACCAGGCATATTCTCAACAAACATATCTGCTCCACCTTTCATCAGCCCAGACACATAATACCTGAAAGTTATAGACAATAGATTAGAATATCTTAACTCAATCAGTTTAAATAATACATGAGAGTCCCAAGATTTAAAAAAAAAAAAATCCCATTATTTTGGTACAGGGAAATACAGCACTGCCACATGCTTCTCCCCAGGAAAAAAGTCAGCTTACTCCATTGTGCTTAAAGAGCCCATGATTAAAAAAAAATTTAAAAAAAAAAAAAAATTTAAAAATTTAAGTATTGAGGAAGATCACCTTCTTTGTAATTTTAAACCAGGCCTAACTAAAGTGTAGGGTTTCTTTTGTCATTCCTTTAATTTACTTAAACAATCCCTACACAGTCATACTTGCCTTCTGATTCTAGCCATGGTTGTCTCCTGCACCAGGACAAAGTCTTCTGCAGGAGAGAGTTGCACACCATTGGGAAACCTCAGCCGCACCATTAAGACTTTCACTTCTTTTGTCACTGTGTCATATTCAAGGAGGCTGAAAAGAAACCATTTTTGAGTGAAGATGAGTATTTATGCATCTGTGTTTCATTCTTCAGGCATTCCATCTTTTCTCGCATGTACCACACTGAAGTTAAGAAGGCAGAATAGCCAGGAAGCATTTATTTATGAATACAAGAGAAATAACAAGGCACTTGAGACTGGCAGCATTCACAAAGGATTTGGACTGAACGTAATGCTAACACCTTCATTTTTAAAACAAACGTTCCATGCCAGTCCTCTTGGAGGAAAAAGGGGAATCTCATTTATTTTGCTGCAGGTCGCATTAGCAACACCCACACAATTCCCTTATCCTCCTCTGTGCACTGCAGTGTTCACAAAGGTGGGTATATAAAGAGAAAAAAATGTGAAGATCAAGAAAGTGGTGAAGTCCTCTCCTACAGCTGAGCTTACCGCAAGTTAAATGCCTTAGGAAGGAGATACTTGCCGCCCATCATCTGTGCCTTCCATAACCAGGAACATGTAGTCTTGTCTTTGCCATTTACTGCTGGAGTCAGTGAAGTAGATCTTCCTCCCATCCCTGGTAACTGTAAGATCGTTTACAAATGATAACTTCTGACCTTCTATCAATGTTTTGGTTGACACAAGCGTCTTCGTTTCACCTGGTTACAAAAAGAAAAGAAAAAAAAGACACACAATGTAGCCACACCAAAATGCATCTCTCTTCACTTTGTGTAGATCTCCGTTACAGGGAAGTGAAGAGCTTTTCACTACCACAGTGAGATCAAGGCAGAAACAAAAGTACAGCAAACATGACAAAAGGTTTTATGCATCAATCTTTTTCCTTTCCTTTCATGAAAACCGAAACAGATATAACAGAGCTCTTTTTATGGATCCTGTGATACCAATTTTAACAACAAAAACCATGTAATGCCAGAAGATAAGTCACTGGTAGCTCTAATCCAGCCAGCCAGATACAGAGAGGAAGTGATTGCTACAGGAAAATAAATATCAAGTTCTTGCATGACTCATTTCATCCAGACAGCTTCAAATCACGTTACAAAAAAGACAGGCATTGTTTTGCCTGCAGCGTCTGGCAAAACTGCAAATGAAGCCCAGATTTGTCAGTGGAAGAAAACTTTGGAGTTGAAAAGTCATACCTGTATCAGGATCAACTTCACAGAGTCCGTAATAAGCATCTGCCACAAACAGGGTGTTATTTGGCCCAACTCGCATGCCAAGTGGTCTTCCACATGTTGGCTCATCTTCACGGCCTCCTTAGGAAAATTAAAATTATTTTCCAAACAGAAATAAATAGAAGGCATTCAGGGTACCTACACAGGTGTGTTGGGTCTGGCTGAAATGAAGAGCAGTCCCAGTACTGTGCTCTGCACAGGCAGCTAAAAAGGTATTTTGGCTGTTGCTGAGCAGGGCTGGCACAGCATCAATGCTCTTTCCAACATTCCACCCTCCAGCAGGCTGGGGGTGGGCAAGATCCTGGGAGATGACATAGCCAGGACAGCTGGCTCAAACTGACCAAAGGGATATTCAATGCCATATGGTGTCAGCTGAAATATGAAAGCTAATAAAAAGGAGGAGGAAGGGGAAGCAATTATTATTTACATTTGTCTTCCAAAACAAACTATACAGGTGCTGCAGCCCTGCTTCCTGAGAAGTAGTCAGACATCACTGGCTGACGGAAAATAGAAAATAAAATATTTGAGGGTTTTTTTTTTTTCCCTTTGCTTACACATGTGACCTTTGCTTCAAACTGTGGCTTATAAAAACTCTATGGCATACATATGGCACATACATTCATTAAAGAAATTATTTAAAGAAATTATTCTTACTTTACTAGGAGAGAGTGAAGCAGATATCCCCATGCTATGTTTTCACCAGTCTAGAGATAATCATAGAATCTGTCAGGCTAGTAACTAACAGCTGCCCAATTTAAGAAAATGCTTCTTCTCAGAAAGAATCGGTTTTACTGCAGGTTTTGAGGGGGAAGGGGGAAGGGGGGGTGTTTTGTTTTTCAAATTAAATCAAATAATTTTCAATTTTAAAAACCTTTTCTTTTTCTGGAAAGGTCCAACATTGTCATGAAACAGCTAGTTTCTCAAGACAAAGTCACTGAAGACTTCTATATGAAGAGGAAGGGAATTCTTCAAATATAAAGAATTTAGATAAATTCAATGAGATATTTGAGTGTTGAAGAGGTAAGAACTTCAGAATATCAACAGTCTGAAAAATTAGCAAGAGAAATTTTTGGAGAAGGCAGATGGCTTCCAGCCTTTCCACTTCCCAATTCAAGGAGCACAAAGGTCCAGGCGCCCCATTACCACTTTGGCCCCAAAGAAATAGGGCAGAACAACCTTCCCACCTCTCCCAAGCTGTTCAAGTCCAATGGAAATGAGCAGGAGAAGGGTGATTCTTCACACCTGCCACTCCCCACCACATTCATGCCTAAATCCAGCTTCCCATCAGCTGTCCTAACAAGGCTGTTCTACATATCAGGCAGCCAAGAGAGTGCTGCCAAATCAACCTAGAGTCTAATAATGTGAGCATCCACACAAAATTACATAGAATAAATTATGAACATGTCAATGAGAGCTAATAGGAACAGCAACAGTTTCTGACCTTAATTTCTAACTGGCAATCAGAACAAGGCTGCAGAACCTCAAGTGAGCTTCTATATCATTGCCACAAACAAAACTCCCATCAGTCCCAACAAAAACCAGCCAGGCTTCTCAGACTGCCCAGGCACTGCTGAGATGGACACTAAGCTCCCCATAGGGATGGTTCTGTAATAAATAAGCTGCTACTAGTTTTCCTCACTCAGTTCCAGAAATCCCATTATATGAAGCAAATAATTCGTTCAGAAAGAGGTGTAGAATTCCACAAGACATAACTGCAATTTAGCAGTGAGAAAACAAAAATACCATGACCAGTGCAGGATCTCTGCTAAATCAAGTGCAGCAACAACTCTCCCACTGTGCTTACAAACAGAGGAAGGGAAATAGGTACAACAAAATGCAAGGCAAAATTCTGTAGATAGGAAAGGTGGTATTTATTTTCAAAAATCTCTAAGTAAGTTGCTATCTTTCTGTCCTAGGTAACCCCAAAAATGTGTATTGCATTCCATATCTTCCCTACACCAACCTGGAAGAAGGACTGGTGTGTTTTACCCCAGGCTCATGGAGACAGGTGACCTGGAGTCCTTTTAAAAGAGAGGAAAGAGGCACGATGAGCTCCTCTGTTCTCCCTAGGGCTTTGGAGCAGAGGCTGCAGCATTTTTTTTGTCAGGCTGCCAAGAAAGTTGCCTGGGGCAGGTTCTTTGAGTCAAGGCAGTGCAAGGTAGCCTGGCAGGTTTGTTTATCTCCAGGCTTTGGAGAATTCTGTAACATCTTTTTGGCTGCTGTTGCCAGGGGCAGCCCTGTTTCTGGGCCAGGGAGGACATTTCCTTCAGACCTTTTTTTGCTGCTGCCATCCAGGACAGCTCCATCAGCACCCTCTCTCCAGGAGTCCCAGCCACTGACCCTGTTAGCTGCCACTGTCAGCAGAGCTCCTGTTGGGTGGTGTGGAGCAGACAGATCGGCAACAATTGACAGGTTTTGGACAGGAACAGTTCTCCAGGATTCTTCTGTTTTGTCTTTGTTTCCTGGTGCTGTTGTTTGGGGGATGAGGGGGTTCTGTGATCATGGAGGCTTGGTTCCTGTGTTGATTATTCTTTGTCAACAGAATTTAGTACCTCGGTATCTAGTGGTTATTACTGTTATCTTAGTTGTTGCTGTTGTATTTTTAGTAAACTATTTTTTTCACTTACATCTTCTCACATTCACCTCTCCTTATTGGTGAAAAAGGAAGGGTTAAAAATACAAGGAGAGATAATTCATTTTGGAGTGTCCCATCCATATAATTGTTTTAAACCAAGACACTTTCCTACTCAACAAATTACCTCAAGTTCATTCACTCACACTTGTTTGGAAGTCCTCAGTTTTTATGAGGTGGCCTTTCAGCTCAGAATCTTGGTGACTTCAGCTTCCACAACCATTAGACCAGGTTGCTGCCCATTTTTTTCTTAAGATAGATACTTTTTCTGGATGGACTAATGGGAAAAGGAATGTTATTTGTGATGCACTTCACTCTTGTCTTCCTCCCAATGTTAAGATGCAGGATTTTCCACCAGCACATCATCATGGTGAAGGCCTGGTAGCCATGACACAAAACCCCCTTGCATTCTTAAATTTTACTGCTGGGAACTGTGTGCTTTGCTATCAAGACCACCCATTTCCATTCTTTTGGCCCTCTGTTCTACTCTTCCTTCCAATGTACATATTTTCACTCATACTTCCCTGATTCAAATACATCATTATTTCTGCTACACATTTCTGCGGAGCACGATATGCACCTGCAATCCAGACTGAACACAGTTTAACCAACACATGCCCTTGACCCAGACATTTACTGTGCTCAGGAGCTGTCACTCACCACAAGGACCGTGGCCAATTCTGGCTATTGTCTGTATTTCTCCATCTTCAATTTTGATAATCTTCCCATCAGCTGTCCCAGTAAACAGAACATCTGCAAAAACAACTTGTGTGATTAGGGTGATCACAAAACAATACTGGTAAACATCGTTCTACTTGCATTAAGTAGGGAATAAGGAGACTTCAACATTTATTCACAGAAAGCTTATTCCCTGTCAGGTTGATTATTTCGCTCATAGGTCAGCTGTCCCTTGCAGGAAGGTTTCCATAAAGAGTTTCCAATGAGACTGATGAAACTAGGCAACGTAAAAAATCCGCAGCTTCAGGTAATCCCTTTAGCACGCTGTTAACAGATATAGGTAAAAAAGTGTAATCTGAGGAAAGAATTTACAGTAGCTTCTTATTGGGAAGTGTATTTTCTTACAAATATTTTACTAATAAATTAGAAGATAAAGTAGAAGGAAAATAAATTATATGGCACCTACTGAGCACATCTTGCACTTGAAGGTTCTTTCAGCAAGGGTTAAAAGTAGTTCATAGCCTTACCCCCCCGCCTTCAGGAGGCACAAGAAACAATCCCTGCAGAATGCTGGGTTCCAGCTAGAAGGATGTCATGGCATTAGGAGGACAGGTAACTCATTAAGGAATTGCTCAGAGGTGGCATGGGTTTGTGACTTGGAAAGAACCCACCTGCACAAAAGAAAAGTACTGGATGGGCACCTATGTTGGTTAGATTTCTTCCAAGAAGAATCCAAGTTTTAAGAGTAACTAATATGGAATATGAGGGAGTTATGAATATGAGATATGATATTGTGCAACAGCATTAAAATGTATATATGCTATTTATCAATTTGAGATTTGTTTTCTGTCATAAAAGCAAAAGATGAACACCACAAAGTTCAGCTCCATCAGCAGCAATGAGTTTTAAAAGAACAGGTAGTAGCTTCTAAATATTAATTCCCAGTTAAGACCTAGCCAAATGAAAAATGGGACCACTTCCTTCAAACTTAAGTAGCCCCTGACTACATTGCTGATGCTCTCAGTCCTGGAAGACAGGGATTTTTAATCTGACAACAAGATTTATTTTGAACTCTTGGAAGAGAAGAAAAACAGTATAGACAACCTAGGTTTTTCTGCATAACAAAATTACTTTTAGAAAATCTCCACGTTGAAAATAACTCCCAGAGTTTGTTATCTAAGAGGTCTACTGCTGAACAAACTCTTACCAATGGAACAACGTTTAAAGAGCCTTCTTTAAAAGCTGCTTTTGTCAGTGCTTACCCCCAATATTGACAATGGACTCTGGTCCAATCAGCTGGTTTTCCCACAGCCGTTCAGCTTTTCGTAACTTGGTGTTGGGCTCTAAAACACCCGTCAGAAGGGGAGGCTCCTTCAAACTACAAAACAGGAGGACCACATGATCCTTTGCACAAAATGCAAACATTCTTGAGCAATAAATTTGATCATTTTTCCCCTACTTTGCCAACTCCTGCACACCTGACTTATGCTTTACATAAAGCATATTTTAAAAAGTGTTGCAGTAGCTTGAGCACTTGGCCTTTAGTGAGAATGCAGTTCTTGTCTCACAGAAGGCAAGAGTGCATGTGTGTAATTACAAGCTGCACTGACAGCCTGGGTAGCAGAGAATAATTTTGTAGATTAATTATTAAATAATGTAATTCAGCTCCTTCAATGATCAGTAGGGACACACGATTGCACAAGATGGCAGAAACAAACTGGGTGTAGATGATATTGCAATCACTCCCCAATTTCTCAATCCAGATAGAACCACTTCACACTGTTAACTCTTGTTTGCTGAAACAAAACAACAGAGCACAGCACACAGGAAAAGTTATGCTTCCAGAACCTTTGCTTCAAAATAAAACAACCATTTACCTTATGGGCTGAGGGTCAATAGGACAATCCAGGAGAAGAGTAACTCCAAGCAGTGGCACAGCCACAGACACAGCCAAAGTCAGGAAGGTAACACGGAACACCTTGCTGCTGTAAGTACTGCCAAAACCAAACAAGAAATAGGATTAACATTGTTTTCAGAAGCAATAGTTCTTAAAAATCTGTAGCAACCTCTTTTCTTCAGAAAAGGAAACAATAACATTTTTGCACAACCCCTATCCTCACCTCAAAGGTCCATTTTGAACATACTAGGATAAGAGAAAGGTCTCAGGACACTGGCATAAAAGGCTGAACATTTTTATGTGAAGGTTTTATTCATGCTACAAGTTACAGCTGACTAAAATAAAAACAAACAAACAAATAAATTAAGCCAAAACAAAATAAACCACCTGAGAAACAGGTGTTTTTTTGGTTGAGGTTTGGTTGGGGGTTTTTTAACTTGATCAATAATTTTGGCAATGGTTTCTATCCAGCACAAGTTCTGAATAAAAATTTCTACTAAAACAACAGACACAGAGGAATCTAAATGAATGGCTGCTTATCTTAGTGAGCATTGGTTTGAAATTCAAACCCCAGAAGACAAAAGAAATTAAGTATTTTCTCTCCATTAAAACACACAATAAAATACGTAAAAATTTCTTCCACGGGAGAAAACCATATTTTGCTCTCTACAAGTTGTAGAGAAATCAATCAGGCATTTACTGAGAAAAGCAGAGATCCAAGCTCAACAGATCCTAGCCTTGTACTGGAAAAGCAGCACATACAATTTTAGCTGTTCTGAACCATTCACTGGCCTGGCCAGACAGGTTCCTTATAGGATTGGTTAAATAAAGACAAACAGTGCCTGGTGGTTCTGCATTAATCCTTGGACCACTTCCATTGTTTTGTCCTTCATTAGTCAATCATCCAGAGAGTAGGAAATATGAACCACTGCCCAGTGCACAAATATCCCAACTGGGAGCTAAATACATGTACTTGTGGTACTGATATCAGCATCAAGGTAACCTTTGAGATTTTCAGCAAGAACAGCAAGGACAGAACTAAGCATTGGGATTTAGGCAGGATTTAAGCACTTCCTGCTTTAACAGCAGATATCTTGAGGAAGTAAAAACTTCCCAATCTGTGTCCTCTTGGATCTGGAATTGAGAACAGGGTGTAAAAATAAAAGGCAATCCCCAAGTTTATAAAAAGACTTCAGCCTCTGGCCTTGTCTGTCCACTGTCCTTCAAGAAATGAAAGCTCAACAGTGTAAGATTTGAAGTACTGTCAGCAGACATCTGAACACCTCTGTGACAGCTGAGAAAAGCTCACACAAAAGGAGCTGGGAATGAAAAGGAACAGAATGGGAACTCATCTGCCAAAGCCAACCTGATTAAAGCTCCTAAATGCATGATTTAAGTAAGGGCCATATTTCTGATCCCCAATCAAATTTGCAAGGAACTGACAATAAAGAAAACAGGCAGGAAGAATAAGGTGACAAGCAAACTCACACTTCAAGCCTGCAAATTGCAAGACCTACTTCAGACACTGCTAAAACAACAAGAATTTAAATGAAACCCAAAAGCTTTACAAAAAAGTAAACTAAAAAGTAATCTCATAATCCTTCTCAAACTCCACAATATTGAATAGTGACAAACGTCTGTCACTGAAGAAAATCACTGAGGTAAAGGTTCACCAATAGTGAAACAGAAAACCTTAGTCAATTGTGTGTCTGATAAGTAATCCTACATCGCCTTCAGCCACAAATCTCAATAAAGCAACTTATCAGGACTCCAGCTACAATTACAGGAATTTCGTTGTTACTATGAACTAAAAAGCACAGCCATTAATCCTGCTCTTGAAGACAACAGTAGGCTGGCAAGATATGCTACTATGGGTCACCATAGCCAGGAGGCCAGGCTGTCTCATCCCCTTGGCAGAAGAGCTGCAGGGCTGGAGAGAAAAGCATCTGTCCTCAAAAGTTTCTGCCATGGCTACCAGTCAGAAAAATACCAGACCCAGGAATTTCCTCCACTGTTTTTATAGAGAACAGCCCCTGTGAATAGCATGGGTCAGTGATAGAGCCCTAGAAATTAATCTGATTTGAATACCAAGAGAGGCTGAAGGCAGGAGGAGCAGTCTCTCTAGCTCAGAGATGCTGATGCTTTTCTCCAAAAACAGGGACTGAATGCAAACCATCAGTCTTCCATTCTGATGACCCCGAAGGGCAGAGGTAAGAATCTGCAAAGTACTCAAATCAGAAGTGATATAATAGATGGTGAACAAAACTATTACAAGTCACCAGCTACCTCATGCAATGAAAGGTAAAGCAAACACTACCACTTACTACAGCTTATTACAGCTATTGCCTTTAGTCGCAATGAAGTGATTTTTTTGAATAGAATTCCTAAGCAGAAAATTGTAAATGGAATTTTTTTTAACTTAGCCACAAAGAGACAAATAAGGTCAGACTTATGTAGATCAGTCGAAAAACTGCAGGTTAGTCTTTATTACCAAGACATAAACAGACTAACCACAATGACACAGGACTTAATCACACCCACAATAAACCTGTACAAGCCACAATGGGATAACCGTTATTTCTTGCCAGAGAAGAGAAGAGAAGAGAAGAGAAGAGAAGAGAAGAGAAGAGAAGAGAAGAGAAGAGAAGAGAAGGCTATCAAACTGATTTTTTTTTGTTGTTAACAGCTGGTCCTGCAGATCGGCAGAATAGGTGAGTAGGCGCTGTTCCAACCCTTTCTCACCGTCAGGCCCCTCCAGGAGGAGCAGGAGCACGGCGGGTACCCCCGGGCTCACACCCGCGACTGCCCAGCACCAGCCAAGCCGGGATACCGCGGCCTCTGTCCGCACGCCCGCAGCGGCCTCTGCTCAGCCCGGGGACAGCCCCCTAGCCCTTCCAGCCCTTCCCCGGGCACTCCGAGCCCGATCCGCCGCTCCCCCGGCCCGGCCTGTACCCTCCCAGGGCCCTCTCGGGCGGCACTCCCCGGGGCCGGGCCCAGCCTCGGCCCTGCAGCCCCAGTGTCACGACGGCTGCCCCGCTCGGGCACTCACCTGCCCTCCTTGGCCTCCTGCGCCGGGCTGTCCTCGGTGATGATTTGTGGGCGGAGCGGCCGCCGCTGCCGCAGCCCCTCCGCCTCATTCATCCCGATCCCGATCCCAATCCCGATCCCGATCCCGATCCCGATCCCGATCCCGATCCCGATCCCGATCCCGATCCCGCGGCCACCGCGCACCGGAACCGCGCCCCGCCCCTGGAGCCCGACCCCGCCCCTCCACCCCAGGCTACCCCCGTCACCCGTGGGCCGCGCCCATCATTCCTGGGCCACGCCCGTCATCCCGGCCACGCCCCATTCAGGCCCCCACGGTCATCCCCCGGCGACCTGCAGCCGCTGGGATTGCAGAAAATCTTTACCGAAACCCCTTTTCCGTGACAGGTGTCCGGCATGTGCCAGAAACAATTTCCTTCCGTAAGAATGTTTTGGGATTTTTGTCATTTGGATACACTGTCATACACAGTGTTGCTCTCGCTCATTCACCAGACCTCAATTAGAGACATTTTTGGGGATTTTGACATATATGTGAGCTTTCTAAACAGATTTCACTGCCAGGAAGGACTTAGGCAGAACAGTGTTTCCTGTCACCTTTCCTTTGTACCTATAAGAAAGGCAGTACTCAAATTCCTCTCTTATATGAAAACATCTTCAACAAAAATATTATTTTCTGATTTACCAAACTTTCACTCACTCTCGCTCTTGTGAAGTTACTTGGGCTTCCTTTTCCTGCTTGAAGCCAAGATTTGGCTTCAGACTCAGGAAGCACCTCTAAGTGCCGTGACTGACAGGATGCAGGGCAACCACCTTCTGCAAGGAGTCACCAATGCAGAACTCCCTGCCAATCCAACAGCAGG
>CM072887.1:11403727-11424143 GCA_037013685.1 Acridotheres tristis
GGATGGGAGTCTGGACATGGCAATGTGCTCAGTAAGTTTTTGAAAACAACTGTTGAACTGCCTACACAACTTCAAGTAGGAAAGGCAAACTTCAGTGTGGGAAGAGTTGCTCTTCCCAGTTCCCCCTCCCCTGGTCAGTGTTGGACTCAGGATTCCAATCTGCAGCAGTTTGCAGGTGGTGTTCTACAATGCACTGAAGTGGGGGCACGATTTCACTCCTCATTCTGTGCACTGGGAGATGCTATTGCTGCTCTGGTTTTGTGTGTTCTAGTTTTATCTGTTGCCCCACAAGGTTGTTGAAATGTCATTCAGAGCCCTTGTCTTTCGGCAACAGATCTTGACCAATGATAACTTCAGCTTATTTACATGCTGAATTTTATGTGAATTTGATTTTTAAATAGCTGCTTTTAATACAAACAAGCCTATGAACTGAAATTAAAACTTTGCTTAAAATTAAGTAGTGCATTTTTTTCCAATTCATGGTGGTGTCTGATAAAAAAATTACATTGATTTATCCTATTAAGTACATGTGCAAATTTGCTGAAGTTCCTTTTGTATAATTTTGCTTACAGAAAGTTCCTTAATACAGTTAATACAAGTTTGCTTAAATTACATTTACCATAGGTCATGAAAATCTTATCAGAAGCACAATTCCTGTCTCTTGTGGAGTGAAAGCTGTGTTGGGGAGTGGGTGTAATACCTCTCCTGTGTGTGGATGGAGAACATACTGCACTGTTTGTACATAACTGTTTTCTGCTGGGGAAAATCTTCAATGTTAGAAGAAGATACTTTGATAGTGCTTTTACATTTTTAATATTTCATAAGATCTTAATCAGTGAAAATTTTTGAGAGGTTTTGTTTTTGAACATCTGTTTTACCTTTTTGCATACAGCAATGAAAGCCATAACAATGTTATGGTATATCATGTAAAAAAAATGTGTGCCCCATCATGAGAGTGAGGAAAGTTTTAGAAGAAAAACCTGAAATTGCCAAGCTGGATTGGTTGAAATTGAAACCTGAAATTGCCAAGCTCCAGTTGCAATTTTTGAGGGGTGTGTGTAGTTGTCATATTCCCATTATGACAATATACAATCCATCTTTCTCTTCAGAACACCATCCAGCGCTATAGCCAAATGTTTCAAGTAATGTTCCTTCGGTACCTCAATGCAATTTGTTCCCCTGCGACCTGAACAAGGATAGGGAAAGACACGATCCGTTTGCAGTCACAGGCAGAGGGATTACAGCAAAACCTCTTCATGACTTTCCCAGTATTGCAGATCCAATTGAAGACGCTTGGTGGAGCAGGATATTTGCAAGTTGCTTGTCACTGCACACTGTTGGCTCTGCCTGTTCATAAGGAATGCCTGGTGGGAAAGCACATTTTTTCAATTGTTTTTCTGTTTGCCCTCTAGGTAGAAGATTGTAGAAGGGCAACTATTCAGGTAGTTCATGCACCCTTCAGTTCCCTCCTCTCCCAGGACCCAGAAAGGAAAGCTGCCCGTGCAGCAGTAGAATCTTAAAGAACAGCTGCTGGAATGTAAGCCCATCCCGGGGACCTGTGTGAATTGCAAATGGAGATGACTTGCAATTGAAAATGGGGAATTTTGAGGCAGTAAAATTTCCCCTGTAAAATACTTTTGTGGAAGACACAATGTGGAGAAAATGTCACTCTGTACAACAGCTGTACTAAATGTCTTTGTAGATGTTCAGAAAATACATTTAACATAAATATTAAATATTACATATTAAATATTAAATGTTAAATGTTAAACGTTAAATATTAATCCAAAGGGTGAGAAACATAGCTGATCATTTATTAACCAATGGGAACACGGTCCAACATGTAAACAGGGAAAGATACATACAGCACCTTGTTTCTTCTAGATTACTAGATGTTCACATGGCCTGTCTGTCTGGAGATCCCTGAGGCTTGGACTGTGCACACATGAGTTTTCTGCTCTTCCTAGGACAACATTCCCAGGAACCTTCCTTATGGTGCTTTTATTTTCTGCTGGAACTTGTATTGCTAGGTTTAGTCAGCCTGACTAAAGACCTTCTTTCTCCTTCTGGACCTTATGTATTTCAAAATAATTTCTGTATTTCTCCTGTATTTCAAAGGAATTAATGTATTTCTGCATTACAGAAAGAGAACCACCTAAACCTTAGAATCAGATGAAGTGAATTCCTGTCAGAATTACGGTAATACATGGCAGATACTTAGGAGTGGAGGTGGAAATTAATGAGCAGAGAAAAAGAAAAAAGTTGGAACACAAAAGGATGTAAAATTTCAAACCATTTGCTGTTGGCAACACTGCTTTAAAAAAAAACAACTAACCTGCTCTGTAACTACAATAGAAAAGCCTTTCTACTGGGAAGAGATTATGCTCCTAGAAAGTTCTTCAAATATAATGATGTTGCAATGACCCAAAGCAGAACTATTTGATGCTCTTTCCTCTAATTTTATAATCTTATCAAGACTGTGAAAGCAAAGTGATACTGTAGATAGAAGATGGACATTAGAGTAATACAGCAGTTTCTGCTCATTTTTGATCTGCTTAACACAGCCTTCAGGGAATGCAACTTTGCCAGGCCAGAAATTACAAATTCCCATCAAAACAAATGGGAATTGCAAGTTTTAGCAGCAAATAAGACTGAATCTGTGGAAACGCAAATCTGAAAATTATCAAGGACATTATACCTTCAGCAGTCCTTGATTATACATCTGTATGGTTAGTCTAAAACTCAGATGCAAAAGAGCATGAAAATCTACAGCTGAATAAAAAGATTATTTCCAAGGAGCATTTGATCCTTCCTGACCCAATTAAAGGAATACAACTAAGAAACAATTCTGTGGAAATCAATGTGGCTGTAGCAATGCAATCTCAGTAAAGATTACTGAGTAATCTCAGTAAACGAGAATATATCAGCCCACCTGTTTCAATGTTTCCTAAAAACACTGTAATTTTAAGATAAACTTTGTGTATTCTCACCTTGCACTGCAAATAAGGCCTTCCTGAGGGAACTGGATGCCCTGCTGTCACAGGCACATGCCTGAGAGTATGCTGGGAACTGGGGCACAAAATTGCAAAAAGATTCCCCAGGAGATGTCTGATATTTGCAAACCATATCCTGGGCTGCATCAGAACCAGCATGGCCAGAAGGTGGAGGACAATAATTCTGCCCCTCCACGCCACTGACACTGCACCTGCAGGGCCGTGTCTGGCTCTGCTGGGCTCCCCAGCACGGCTGGCAAGGACAGGGACACACTGGTGCAGGTGCCCAGGAGGGACCCCGAGATGCTGCGAGGGCTGGAGCAGCTCTCCTACAAGGAAAGCCTGAGACAGCTGGGCTTCTTCAGCCTAGAAAATAGACTTAGGCTTAGGCTTTACTGAACTGTGGCCTTCCAGTACCTGACGGCAACCTACAAGAAAGCCGGACAGGGACTTTGTACAAGGGCAGGCAGAGACAGCACAAGGGAGAATGGATCCAAACTGAAAGAGAGTAGGTTTAGAAGAGGAATTCAGAAAAAAAGACTTTCCTGGAACATGCTGCCCAGAGAAGCTGTGGATGCCCCATCCCTGACAGTGTACGAGGCTAGGCTGGATGGAGCTCTAGACAAGCCGGTATAGTGTAAGGGGGTCCCCAGCTGCAGCAGGGGATTGCAACGATGTGATCTTTCAGGTCCCTTCCAAGCCAAATCATGCCATGACTCCATGATTCTGGGATATTTCCCCTCATCCTCTGGCAGGAAAAATTACTTGCGACCAAGTTCCACATTGCAGACTGCACATTGCAGTCTTTTGGCAGCCTGCAACTCTGTCAAGAGAGGATGAAAAGAGATGACAAGACTGACACGATTTATCTTTTCTACTTGAAAATTAAAGGCTCCACTCCTGTCCACACTTGCACAATCATCAGGACAGGGAATTCTTCCCAGGCAAATGCTTCGTCTAATCCAAGGAAGAAGAAAGCTACAACACCACACTTTTCTTCATTCTGTATTGATTTATTCGGTTATTATTTTCATAGGACTTTCTCTCTCTATTTCTCACTTTCTCTTTTTCTCTCTTTCTTTCTTTTTTTTCTCTTTCTCTCTTTCTTACTTTCTCTTTTTCCCTTTCTCTCTTTCTTTCTTACTTTCGCTTTTTCCCACTTTCTTTCTCTTTCTCTCTTTCTTTTTCTCTCCTCTTTTTCTCTCTTTCTTTGTTTCTTTCTTTTTCCCTCTTTCTCTCTCTTTTACTCTCTTTATTTTTTCTCTCTCTTTTTCGCTCTTTCTTTCTTTTCTCTCGCTCTTTCTCTTTTTTGCTCTCTCTTCTTCTCTCTTTCTTTCCCTCTTTCTCTTTTTCTCTCTTTCTCTCTCTCTTTCTTTCTGTTTTTTCTCTTTCTTTCTCTCTTTTCTCTTTTTCTTTTTCACATTTCTGTTTTCTTTCTTTCTCTTTTTCTCTATTTCTTTTTCTTTCTCCCTTTTTCTTTTTTCTTTCTCTTTTTCTCTCTCTCTTTCTTTCTTTCTCTTTATCTCTTTCCTTCTTTCTCTTTTTCTCTCTTTCCTTCTTTCTCTTTTTCTCTCTTTCCTTCTTTCTCTTTTTCTCTTTCTCTTTCCCTCTTTCTTTCTTTCTCCCTTTTTCTTTTTTTCTTTCTCTCTTTCCTTCTTTCTCTTTTTCTCTCTCTTTCTCTTTCCCTCTTTCTTTCTCTTTTTCTTTCTTCCCCTCTTTCTTTCTCTTTTTCTTTCTTCCCCTCTTTCTTTCTCTTTTTCTCTCTTTCCCTCTTTCTTTCTTTCTTTCTCCCTTTTTCTTTCTTCCCCTCTTTCTTTCTCTTTTTCTCTCTTTCCTTCTTTCTCTTTTTCTCTTTCCCTCTTTCTTTCTTTCTCCCTTTTTCTTTCTTTCCCTCTTTCTCTCTTTTTCTCTCTTTCCTTCTTTCTCTTTTCTCTCTTTCCCTCTTTCTTTCTCCCTTTTTCTTTCTTTCCCTCTTTCTTTCTCTTTTTCTCCCTTTTTCTTTCTTTCCCTCTTTCTTTCTCTTTTTCTCTCTTTCCTTCTTCCTCTTTTTCTCTTTCCCTCTTTCTTTCTCTTTTTCTCTCTTTCCTTCTTTCTCTTTTTGTCTCTTTCCCTCTTTCTTTCTTTCTCTTTTTCCTCCCCTTCTCCCTCTCACACTCCCTCCACTCCTGTGCCATGCCGTCCCTCTCAGTTTCTCCCAGCCCAACTCATGCCCTGCCACGCAAGCCGCCCCTCTGCACGGCCGTCCCGTGCCCGCTCCTGCCTCGTCTGTCGCCGTGCCGCCTCCGCCGGGCTCTCTCCAAACTGGCATCGGCGCCGCTGGAAGCGCCGCTCGCTCCGGTGCCTAGCCCAGGCCCGGCCCCGAACGAGGCCCCACCCGCGTTTCCGCCCAAAGTCCCCGCAGCCGCCCGGCTCCTCCCCCACCGTCACCGGCAGCTTCCGCGGTCCCAGCCTGGCGCCCGTCAGTTCGGCCGCCGGCGAGGCGAAGCTCATCGACTTCGGCTGCGGCACGATCGTCCAGTACACATTCTACACCCGGATGTCAGGGGAGCCCAAAGCCGGGGTCCAGCCGGGCAGCGGAGGTTCTCCCTTTTGCTGGCATAGGTGGAAGAGGGAGGCAGGGAGGGAAGGAGGGGGAATCCTTCTTCAGCCGGTTGCAGCCAAATTTTCCTCCGGTCTAGCTCAGCTGTTAGGGTGAAGCCTCCCAGGCCCTTGCCACATGGACGTAAATAAGATAACAAAAGAGGCCCTTTCCCCTGATAAAGTTGCAGGGTTTATTTCTTGTGGGTAGCGAGGAAAAGAGAGAAAAAGAGAAAGGGAAAGAGAAAGGGAAAGAGAAAGGGAAAAGAGAGCAAGCTCAGGGGGCACAGGTCTTTTCTAGGGTCTGAAAGGAGGGCGGGGAGAAATTAGATCTTGTCCAGCCGGGTATGGCCAGGAGGGGAGAGGGACCAAGCTACAGGGCATAGCAGGGGGCACGGAATGTACCATTTACAATGCATCTCGGAAATGCAACAAGCACATAAGGTAAGGAGACCAAGCTAAGTCCTGTGTGGTAGAATTTATGTTCTCTAGGCAGAGCTCTGAGATCTTTTCCTGTGGTGTGAGCCCAGGGAAGAAGCTGAGCCAAGGAGGAGCTCAGCTGGACACTGCATTTCAGGCTGTCTTTGCAATGGGTGTGTAGTGCAGACTTCATGTCCTCAGTGTGTATCAGTAGCAAAAGAGGTCTTTGAAGGGTTTCTGGGCTCTGTTGTGGTTCCTCCTCTGTCTTATGGCTGAGAAAACACCAACAAGCAGTCAAAGCAGCTAAATTGTCCAATCTGGACAAACAATCCTTCTAGATTTAGTAACCTATGGGTATCTGTGAACCATGTCTGTGTCTTGGTGGGGTTTACTGACAACTGTGTCTGGTAGGGAAGGAAAAAGGAGATTGCTGCAGCAGGCAGTCCTGTAAAGTCAGTTCCCATTTGTCTCAGCTTCTGAGCTGCACAGCCATGGCCTTCTGCACAGTTGTCTCTGATGCTATTTCTAGACTTCATCAGCTTCTGGGCAGCTGTGTGCTCTGGCGTGGCTTTGTCCAGAGAGTAGGGATGGGAGGTGGCCATGGGGAGAGCAGCCCAGAGCCCAAACACACGATTGCCTTTGCAGCAGGGCCAGCACCTGCAGTTGTTTTGGGCTTGCCTTGGGGTGCAGTAGGAGGCAGATGAACAACGGCTTTGGAAAACTGAATGTCCAATCAAAGGCTTGTGTACTTGATTTCAGCCTTGCTGAGAAAGGGCCCAATGTATCCCTGACAGGAACTGAGCTTTTCACTGGAGTTTGAATAGTCCTGAATTGGCTCTTTAGCTGTGCCAGAAATGATGGGATACTTAAGGAATAATGTGCATCTTCTCCCACTGCCTTCATGCCCCTTCCTGGCCATGGCATCAGAGCCTTGGAGCAATTTGGGCAGGCAGAGACCTTCCAGAGAGCAGTAGGGCAGGGAGCTCTGTTGAACTTCCTAAATGCCAGTGAGCCTGAGATGATGGAGGTGTGGGAGCTGGAGAGCACCAAGCATCCCAAGAGCTCGGCAGCTTCTGGGCTTAGAGGCTGCTGGGGGACTGTAAGAGGGAAGGGCAGCAGCAGAAGAAATGAGGGGCTTGAGAAAAGCAGGTTTTGACATCCTACAGAATGACTTTGTGGGGACTTGGCTGGAGATCAGCACTGGCCGTTAGGCACCTAAGGGGCAGGGAGAGACTAGTGATCTAAACCCATGCCCTTTACCATCCAAAAGGCCAGCGGAGGCAGTGACACCCCAGAACCTCTTGATGCCAAACGTGGATTCAAGCTGGGAATTTGCATGCCAGCTGAGAATGTAGCCGCACTTACAGAGAAGTGAGCACAAGGAGAGAGCTTGCAGATGTGTCATACTCTCTCCCTCACCACTTCTCTTTCAATTTCCTGTCCAAGGCCAAGCTGCAACATCAATTTGGCATTTCTTTTCCTACCAAGTTCTAACTAAATGGCTTGAGGCATCAAAGGGAGAGGGCTCTATATTTTAGCTGAGTACTATTGTAATGATGTATTAAAATTAATACATGATATAAAGTTATTATAATAAGGTATATAGGAATAGTTATTAACAATCTTCTACTCTTCCCAGGCTTCCTTGCTGTATTCCACTGAAGGGGATATGAAGAAGGGGTCATTGGGACCACCCAAGGCAGCAAGTCCCGCTGTTAGCAGTGCTTCATGGTCTCTGCACAGCTCTCTGCAGCTGGATGTCCAAGAGTCCCAGGAGATGAGGTAAGCCAAGGTGTCTGCTGCTCCAGTGTGCTCTTCTGCTTGCTCTTCCCGTGTCATGAGGTTATTTTGCACAGTCAGCTCTCTCATGTATTTAGGCTAACCACTAGGTATTCACCATTTTGCCCATCTATGATGATCCAGCTCAATGTCCAACCCCACACCATATGCACCAAGACCACAGGTTGTGGTGTGGAAGAGGAAGCAGAGCTTAGAAGCGTCTCAAGACGAGAACACTGCTGGGCTTGGCTATTGATTCCCTCTGGAATATTTGTGGTGTCATTTGGGAACTGTATTGCATGGCTCTGGATCCTGCAGATCTTTGAATACTCTGATCCTTGACTGTCAACTTCTGCACCCATGAGAATATGTTTGGGCAAATATTGGCTACTGGAGACGTGTTTGCAAAGTCAGATGCTGCTTCTGTAAACCTGAGGCGTAATTTCTCTGCAGCTGGGTGCCCATCACCTCGTGGAGGGCAGAGGCAAGCCTGGTGACCACAGTGCGGACCTTGGCACTTCGGACAGGCAGCGCCTTGTTCTCCAGCAAGGACCAGAGCACAGGCAGGGCGTAGCGCTGGACGACTTCAGGGTTCCTGCCATAAACCCATTCCACAAGCACTGCCGGGACAGAGACACAAGCTTCTTAACCACCAACCTTCATGCAAACAAGGATCTACCTCTAGTCTGGCTTCTTGGAAGCCTCTCTGGCTAAAAGCAGCAAAACAGCACACAGAGCCCCATGATCCAGAAATGGCCAAAGCAGCTGATCCTCCCCAAAACAGAACCACCAACCTCTCAAGACTAATTTCTCCAAATAGAGCCTTGTAACTGTTGCAGAATATGTACCTTTACTAAATCATTTCACACATAGTTTCTGCATCAACAAAGACTGAAATGTTAACTTGCCTGTTATTTCCATTTAGAAGTTGCCTAAACCTACACTGAAGATTTGGAAATGCACCGCAGAGAGGCAATTGAGTGATTTCTAATAAAAAGGATGATTCCATTTTTGTCACCCTTGATGTCAAGTGCCAAAAGTCTAATCTGGCTCTTCCCTTTGCTCATTGGCACATAGCAAAGCACAGTATTAGGCCACACTTCAAAACGCCAGCCCACCAGAGATGGGTGCTGCTTGACAGCTGGATTAGAAACATCAGTGGCTAGCTGGTGTCTTTGACCGAATGCTTTTGTGGCTTCCAACAAACAAATGTTTCAAACCTCAGGGTGTCTTAGATAATTCCCAGGACCCCTTTGCCACGGCATTTGTGCATCTCCATATTGTAATGACATTTCCCTTCCCAATGTTAATGGCATTTTTTCTTGCAATGTGCACTGAAACAGCAGAATAGAGAGAGAAAGATGCTACACAGGGGACTGAAATTTTACCAAAACCAGAAGTGTTTTCTCGCCTTGTCTCTGAAGCCTGCTCCCTGCTCATTTTCTGAACTGAACTGTATCAAACACAGACAAAAATGTACTACCAACAGGCTCCTTGCATGGCAGATTTGGCTGAGAGATCAAAACTTGAAATGGTCTAGAGACCATTCTTATTTTCTGATCAGGCAAAGTGTTATGTAGTAGCTATTTATTATTCTGTGGTGAAAGAGACTTCATTTTCTCTGTGTTGTTAATCCACCAGCATTTAAACAGCTCCTGAAAGTATCCCAGACTAACTGCATTTAAACTCAAATTAACTCCTGTTTTACTCTTCTCCCGCTTAGGAGAATTAAAGACGTTGGTCACATGGAAACTGAGAGTAGAAGAAGCTGTCTGTTCCCACTAAATCTCAGAGAGAACATTTTCTCTTTTTAAAGTTGTCCTGATTTATGTTTAAGTCCTCCTTATCAAAATAACTGCAAAACCAAATTCCCTATTCCTGGAGATCTACTTTATTCAACTGCTCTTTAAAGAGCCTTTGACATTCCCAATCCACTGTACATGCCCTTTTGAGATGCCTGATGAAGACACAAGGTGTATTAACCCTTGCATTTAAAGATGCTGGCACACTTAGCAGTGGATTTAGCCCCAGTTAAAACAAGGCTATAAATCATCTTCTCCAGTATATGCTGAGATGATAATTTTTCCATTCCTTGGATGTTGCTGACATAGCCAGCTCCTCTAACAAATCAATTATCAGCTGCATTTGTAACATTTTGGACAGCACTGACACAGGAAGACTGTTTGCACACCCCAAAATGCTCAGTCCAATGCCACTTCAACAGCACAGGCAGGGAGCCTCAGCACTCTGCTTCTGCAACTCTGCCTCCAAAGGCTGCCTTGCACCAACTTCATACCTTTAATACGTGTGTTGAGTTTTGACCTAAGCTGTGACCCCCAGGCACTGCAGGATTTAGCCTCAAAACTTTCTAAGAGCAAAACAAGAATTCTGTGAGGACAAAGCAAACTGATCCCCTGCAACATTGTTACCGTATGGACTAGAAATCCTGAATATTAGAATATAAAGTGTATAAACCATAATAGTAGTAGTAATGCTAAGGCTTGGAGACTGCAGTTTCCAGAGTAGGCCCTGGGAAACCAACTTAGGAATGTGCTGTGCTGAGAAAACAATTAGCAGAGAATGCAGAACTGCTAGTGATAAGGTTAAGGTACAATCATAAATAAAGTACTGGTGGTGAGTAGTGGCGAGAGAGAGAGATTAAGGGGGAGAACACTATAGTCCTAGGGTAAGCAACCTTGAAAAATTTAAGACGTAAAATGTTATCTACAAAGTGAATGTATCTATATTGTTTAGACGAATATGTACCTCTGCACGAAAACCGTTTGTAAAAAGGGTATAAAAACCCTCTGAAAAAGGGAACCAGTGGGATCCTGACTTTGGACGCGAGTCCGCAGGTCCCCGGGCCCCGAATAAAGCACCGCATAAACTGACACTCTGTTAGTTTGTGTTTTACTTGGAGTTTCGGGCAGCAACATCACTTGCCACCATTTTCCATAAAGGGTCACAGATGCCTCTGAGCTTCCAAGAGAGGAGCCAGCCAGGGTATTTTTAGCCCCTCCCTTTCCTGAAAGTGGGTTCTGAGATGCCCCAGGGAGAGCTCAGCCCCCAGGCTGAGAGCCGCCCCCATCTCAGGTGCTGCATACCTCTGCAGCAGCCAGGGAAAACCTGACAAACACACTTGCCATGGGTATTGGGCAGGAGGGACAAGCTCAGCACCTCCCAATTTGGAGCAGCTACTCTACTGTCTATTCACACGCATTCCCTGTAAATACTCCCTGGGAAGATCTCTTGGCTTAGAAGGAGAGGCCATACCTGTGATATGCTCTGTGACATCCAGCAGAGCTTGGCCACTGTCTTGGTTTGAAAGACAGGTATGGTCTAAGGAAGGGCAAGAGCCCCCTTCCTGAGATGCAGAATGCAACCCCCTCCCTTTTAATTATTTTAGGTCCAAATCAGAAGCCTTCAGGCAGGAGATGTGTGGATAAGGGTAACAGTTCTTTACTGATATCTAACAAGGCAGAAAAACAACAACAGCTATAAAAATTGACCACAGAACAGAACAGTATAGCTCAGCTCCAGTCCCTTCTGGCCTCAGGCCGTCTCCCTGCGCTCAGTTACCGGTGCTGTGGGGGCAGGGCAGGTCCCGCGCAGTTGAAGAGGGGCTGGAGTGATGGCGGCGGAGGCCCAGAGGTGAGAGGGGATGGAAAAGTGACTCCCCCTCACGGTGTCGGTCGTGGTGCTCAGCAGAGTGTCCGGAGATAGTAGGGTGAGGTGGGAGAGCAGCAGAGCGATGTCCAACGGCAGGGAGTGTGGATATCAGTGCTGGGATGGCAGGGGAGATGCCAGACCGGAGCCCGGGCTGTCCTCCCACTCTACGAGCCAAGCGAGAGAGCGTTTCCAGCCTGCCCCCGATCCCCCTCCCACCTTTCCTTTTTCCGGTTCCCCCCCCTCCCTCCACCCACCTCCCTGCAAGAGAACATTACCTTAAGGTGTAGCCACTTAGCATAACAATGGGAGAAATTCCACAGAAAGAAAAGGGAAGCATTCAACCCCCAACAGCCACTCAGTTGACTCCACTGGTAGCTGAACTCTTTCATAAGTGATACGTTATCTACAAGAAAAACATAAGTTTCTGCTCAGTCTTCTGAGATCATAGGAGAAAGGAGAGTGGGGAGGGAAAGGGCAGGGTGCAACCCCATTTTATAAAAGAAAACAAATTTCTGCTGATTTCTGAATCCTTTTCTTCTTTCCTTCCAGCCTACTTGGATGAGTTTAAATTCCAAAAGAAGAGATCTCCTTTCACATTTGTAAATGCAAAGTTGTCTGCTGTATCAGGAGTTATGTTAAACATCTCAGATCAGGGACCTCAAGAGTTCAATCACATGTAAGCAGTGAAAAGGTTTTGCATTCCAGATCAAACAGGAAGACGCCCAGACTTGGGATACAGAAAGGCACTGAATCAGGCAGTTCATGAGTTCACAGAGCAGCTGAGGTGGAGAAAGTGGAAATTCCCCTTGAAGATCTGCCTCTCCAACACTCCATTTTTCAGGCATATTCCCCCAGTGCAGCATTTTCAGAGCTGACATAAATCTCTGCAGCAAAGGAATTTAGAGCAGCCTTTGCCTGTGTAGGTATTTGCTACAGCCATCCCCCCCCATGCAAAACAACATGTGGGACAAGGCATCACTGACAGTTGAATTTCTATCTGTTTGTTTTAAAGAAATACACTTGGTGAATCATAAGTTCCCCTTTGAAAAAAGAAGACAAAGAAGAAAGGAGGAAAACAGGCAGCTCATGCCTATAATTTGGAGCCTTCCTGGAGGCTGCTCTGCAGAAGATCTGATAAGGCCAGTGTCCCATCATGCCAACAACAAAGCTATTCATTTGATAAGTAACATGGGGCCCAAACAAACTCCAAAAACCCCTTTGCCTCTGAATTGTAGAAAAGCTGTAGTCCAGGACCTCCTCTCCAGACAAGCAGCACAGACCCAAGGGCTCCTGGAACTTTTGGGAAATGCTGATGACCATTCAAGCCTGTTGGGGACTGGTGCATAAGGACTGCACCTCCACAGCTTCTGGTGGATGTCAGCTGGAGCGTTCCACAGGCACCAAGATCTCTCAGTTTTCTCTTGTGTCAGAGAGGCAGAGACACAGTTGAGGAGAGTCCATGTCAGGGGTCAGCCTTACCTAAAGGAGCAATGGATTCTTCCAGAGCATTCACAGCTGCGGCATGAACCCTGGGATCCTTTGAGTTCAGGTTCTTTGTTATTCCTTCAACCAAAAGGACAATCACCAGGTTCAAGGCATTTTTTAGGATGGGTATGATTTCTGCCAGCACATCCAGTGTCATCTGCTTCACTTTTTTGTGCCTGTCAGCAATTCTCAGGACAAAATAATCAAAAATCTGTGAAGAGAACAAACATGAAAGCTAGATTAAAATGTCTGTCTCAGTTTGAAAGACAGGTATTTTGCTAAGGAAAGGCAAGAACCCCTTTCCTAAGATGCAGAGTGCAACCCCCTCCCTTCTAATTATTATAGTTTCAAATCAGAGGCTTTCAGGCAGAAGATATGGGGATAGGAATAACAGTTCTTTACTGATACCTAACAAGGCAAAACAGCAGAAACAACAACAGCTATAAAAATTGACAAAAAGCCAGAACAGTATAGCTCAGTTCCAGTCCCTTTCTGGCCACAGGCTCCCTCTCCATGCCTTCAGTTACCGGTGCTGGGGGCAGGGCAGGTCCCACGCAGCTGAAGGGGGCTGGAGTGATGGCGGCGGAGGCCCAGGGGTGAGAGGGATGGAGGAGCGACTCCCCCCTCACGGTGTCGGTCGTGGTGCTCGGCAGAGTGTCCGGAGGTAGTAGGATGAAGTGGGAGAGCAGCAGAGCGGTATTGGACAGCAGGGAGAGTGGCTCTCGGCGCTGGGATGGCAGGGAAGATGCTAGATCTGAGCATGGGCCGTCCTCCTTTCACTCCATGAGCGAAGTGAGAGCGAGAGAGAGAGCCCAGGCCCCTGTCCCACCTTTTCTTTTCCTGTCTTCCCCTATCCCCCACCACCCTGTGAGAGAAAACTATTGCTACTAAGGTGTAGCCACAAATACTTATCATAACAATGGGAAAAATTCCACAAAAAGAAAAGGGAACAATTCAACCCCCAACAGTATCCACCCCTGAATTTTTCCCATACTAATATGCTATACCAAATTAAAACCGTTACATTATATACATACATGCAGTTACAGATACAGGCACAGTACCATAGGTATTTCACCCTAAAACAAGGTCTCCTTGGGATATGCATCGGGTCTCTCCATCCTTTTGCATCACCCACCAGGTGCAACCTGGTCCCTGAGTGAATACAACTCCACGGATGGGATTGTCTTTGCTGGAGGCAGGATTCACTGAAACAGTTTTTCCTAGCATACCTCTCATGTGTACCACTGGAACCTTATCTCCATCTGGTATTCCCAAGGGCTCAGATTGGGCAGGGCCTGCTGAGTTAGTGGAACCTTGGGTGTTCACTAACCAGGTGGCCTTTGGTAGATTAATCTCCCAGTTCTTGAAAGTTCCCCCACCCAGTGCCCTCAAGGTGGTTTTAAGCAGGCCATTGCACCGTTCAACTTTCCCTGCAGCTGGTGCATGGTAGGGGATATGGTACATCCACTCAATGTCGTGTTCTCTAGCCCAGGTGTTTATAAGGCTGTTCTTGAAATGACTCCTGTTGTCTGACTCAATTCTCTCAGGGGTACCATGCCTCCAAAGAACTTGTTTTTCCAGGCCCAGGATGGTGTTCCGAGCAGTGGCATGAGGCACAGGGTAGGTCTCTAACCATCCACTGGTGGCTTCCACCATGGTCAGTACATAGCGCTTGCCCTGGCAGGTTTGAGGCAGTGTGATGTAATCAATCTGCCAGGCCTCTCCATACTTACATTTGGCCCATCGCCCCCCATACCAGAGGGGCTTCACCCGCTTGGCTTGCTTGATGGCAGCGCATGTCTCACAGTCATGGATAACTTGAGAAATACTGTCCATGGTTAGATCCACCCCTCGGTCTCGTGCCCACTTATATGTGGCATCTCTGCCCTGATGACCTGAGGCATCATGGGCCCATCAAGCCAGGAACAACTCTCCCTTGTGTTGCCAATCTAAGTCTAACTTTGACACCTCTATCTGTGCAGCCTGATCTACCTGCTCATTGTGTTGGTGTTCCTCATTAGCCCGACTCTTGGGAACATGGGCATCTACCTGACGGACTTTCACAGGCAGCTTCTCTACCTGGGTGGCAATGTCTTTCCACTCATCGGTAGCCCAGATTGGTTTTCCCCTACGTTGCCAGCCAGCCTTTTTCCACCCTTCCAGCCAACCCCACAGAGCATTGGCTACCATCCATGAATCAGTGTAAAGGTAGAGTTTTGGCCACTTCTCTCTTTCAGCAATGTCCAGGGCCAGCTGAACAGCTTTGAGTTCAGCAAGTTGACTCGATCCACCTTCTCCTTCCGTAGTTTGTGCAGCCTGTCATGTGGGGCTCCGTACGGCTGCTTTCCACTTCCGGTTCATCCCCACGATGCAGCAGAAACCATCAGTGAAAAGAGCATAGCGTGTTTCATCTGCTGGCAGTTGGTTATACAGTGGGGCTTCTTCAGCCCGGGTCACTTGTTCCTGTTCCTCTTCATCGGCAAGACCAAAGTTTTCACCTTCCAACCCATTGGGAATTATCTCCAAAATCCCAGGGCGATTCGGGTTTCCAATACGGGCGCGTTGTGTGATGAGGGCAATCCATTTACTCCATGTGGCGTCAGTGGCATGGTGGGTTGAGGGAACTTTTCCTTTAAACATCCACCCCAGCACTGGCAGTCGGGGTGCCAGAAGGAGTTGTGTTTCCGTGCCAACCACCTCTGAGGCAGCTTGAACCCCTTCATAGGCGGCCAAGATCTCCCTCTCCGTTGGAGTGTAGTTGGCCTCGGACCCTCTGTAGCTTCGACTCCAGAATCCCAGTGGTCGGCCTCGTGTCTCACCAGGCACCTTCTGCCAAAGGCTCCAGGACAGACCATGGTTCCCGGCTGCAGAGTAGAGCACGTTCTTCACATCTGGTCCTGTCCTGACTGGGCCAAGGGCTACCGCATGAGCAATCTCCTGCTTGATCTGGGCAAAGGCTTGCTGCTGCTCAGGGCCCCAGTGGAAATCGTTCTTCTTGCGGGTGACCAGGTAAAGAGGGCTCACAATCTGGCTGTACTCAGGAATGTGCATTCTCCAAAAGCCTATGGCACCTAGGAAAGCTTGTGTTTCCTTCTTGCTGGTTGGTGGAGACATTGCAGTGATTTTATTGATGACCTCACTGGGGATCTGGCGCCGTCCATCTTGCCACTTTACTCCCAGAAACTGGATCTCTTGGGCAGGCCCTTTGACTTTGCTCTTTTTAATGGCGAAGCCGGCTCCCAGCAGAATCTCAATGATCTTTTCTCCTCTCTGAAATACCTCCATTGCTGTGTCCCCCCACACAATGATGTCATCAATGTACTGCAGATGTTCTGGAGCTCCACCCTTCTCCAGTGCAGCCTGGATCAATCCATGACAGATGGTGGGGCTGTGTTTCCACCCCTGGGGCAGTCGGTTCCACGTGTATTGCACGCCCCTCCAGGTGAAAGCAAACTGAGGCCTGCACTCTGCTGCCAGAGGAATGGAGAAGAATGCATTGGCGATGTCAATGGTGGCGTACCACTTGGCTGCCTTGGACTCCAGCTCGTACTGCAGTTCCAGCATGTCCGGCACAGCAGCGCTCAGCGGTGGAGTCACCTCATTCAATGCACGATAGTCCACAGTCAATCTCCATTCTCCTTCAGATTTACGCACAGGCCAGATGGGGCTGTTGAAGGGTGAGTGGGTTTTGCTGACCACCCCTTGGCTCTCCAGCTCACGGATCATCTTGTGTATGGGGATCACAGCATCTCGATTCGTCCGGTACTGCCGGCGGTGCACTGTCGAGGTAGCAATTGGCACCTGTTGCTCTTTCACCCTGAGGAGTCCCACTGCAGATGGGTTTTCTGATAGCCCAGGCAGGGTGTTCAACTGCTTAATGCCCTCTGCTGCCACAGCAGCTATTCCAAAAGCCCACCTGAGTCCCTTTGGGTCTTTGTAATAGCCGTTCCTGAGGAAGTCTATGCCTAGGATACATGGTGCCTCTGGGCCAGTCACAATTGGATGCTTCTGCCACTCTTTCCCAGTCAGGCTCACCTCAGCCTCCAGCAAAGTCAATTCCTGAGATCCCCCCGTAACCCCAGCAATTGAAACAGGTTCCTTCCCGACATGTCCCGATGGTATTAATGTACATTGTGAACCAGTGTCAACCAATGCTCTGTGTTCCTGTGGCTCTGATGTGCCAGGCCATCGGATCCACACCGTCCAAAAGATCCGGTTTTCCCGTGCCTCTCCCTGGCTAGAGGCAGGGCCCCTCTAGCCCTGGTTATTATTTCTCTCCTGGGCATACATACTAGAGGTTCCTTCAAGGGGATCTGACAGATCATCCTCCCTTCTGTAATACCCTGCACCTCCATGGGAGGCTGAGGCTACCTTCACTTTAGTGGAGTTCCCTCTGTTGGTGTTCCCCTCCCTGAGTTGGCGCACCCGTGCTGCCAGGACAGAAGTGGGTTTCCCATCCCACCTTCTCATGTCTTCCCCGTGGTCACGTAGAAAAAACCACAGGTCAGCACGTGGGGTGTACCCTCTCTCCCTAGCTGGGGGGCGTTGGGCTCTACTTTTGAGGTCCATGACTCGCACTGGTGCTGCACTGATCTTCCTCACCTCTTCCCTTATCTCCTTCATCTCCTCCTTAAACTCCTCTCTGAGGTCCTTAGCCACAGCAGAGACATGAGCCTGCATTGGGCCAGCCATCATACTCTGATAATTCCTGAGCCTGTTGGCAACAGAACCCACTGTCACTTGGTTGGTGTCAGCATCAATCATTGCAATAAAGGAGGTATATTGAGATGGGCCCAGGTTTGCCAGATTCCACAACATCTGTCCTGTGCACCTGACCTTGTCAGGGTCATTGTCATGCTGTCCATCCCTCCCAAAGAGCACCTCCAGTACTGCCACTTCTCTCAGCTTTTGGATCCCTTCCTCAAGGGTATTCCAACGTGTTCTCTGGTGGTACTCCTGCATTCTTTCCCTGTGGACAAACCTCTCTCTCACGCTCATTAAAAGTCGCTCCCAGAGGGAAAGGAGACCTGTCTCCCTTACAAATACCTGGTCCACACCTGAGTCCTGGGTCAAGGGTCCCAAATTCCTTGCCTCAATACCATCCAGTTGCACACCTGTACCCATAAGGTCCCAGACCCGCAGTAACCAGGTTGTAAAAGGCTCACGGCCCCGTCGTACAATGTCTTTTCGCAGGTTACGGAGACTCTCGTATGACAGGGACTCGGTGATGATCTCAACTTCTGGCTCCCCTGCTGGTTGTGAGGGGCCCCCTTCCTGACCCTTATTATCTAGGTGCCTTGTTTTCATCCTAGACTTCCTAGTTTCCACAGGGGCAACTGCTGCTGGCTGTGAGTGCCCTTGCAGTTCAGCTGGAACCTGGATGGATGTAACATCTGTGGGTCCCACTGCTGCACCATCAGATTCTCCCTCTTTAAGGCAGGGGGAGGGTTTCTCACCAGCTGGGGAGAGGTGCTCCTTCAGCATCTGGCCCATCTCACGTATCTCCTTTGCTAGCACCCCCACCCATTCTGGGTGGTTCCTTTCCGAGGTGGGCTGTGGGGCAGGGTCAAACTCTGGGGTAATATCCCTAGTCTCTGGGACAGGATCAGGCTCTGGGATAACCTCCCTAGTCTCTGGGACAGGATCAGGCTCTGGGATAACCTCCCTAGTCTCTGGGACAGGATCAGGCTCTGGGATAACCTCCCTAGTCTCTGGGACAGGATCAGGCTCTGGGGTAACATCACTAATCCCTGGGGTAGGAATCAGGGTTGTTATCCAAGTCAATCTCCCCTTATCTCTGAATGTTAGATAGAACAGATTTAACAGGGATATAAACAACACTAGCCACAATATAATGTCATTAGCATTTAAAGCGGATTGGAACCCCTTGAAGACTGGTGGGGTGAACTTCAAAAAACCTGTGATGGGTTGAGAAAAAATTTCACCTGCTGCCACTTCCTCACAGTAAGTACCATTATTGAAGTAGCCCCAGAAACACACACTTAGAGTGCGATAGCTCTGAATCCATGTGGCCATCTTCCAGAGAAAATTAAAAATCCATGAATTCCTCAACTGATCAACCCACATAATAAGTCGGATAATAGCCACAGTAACCTTGGTTATGAAACTCATGTTTAAAAAAGGGCTTGCAAATGGGAGAGATATAGCAGTGACCACATGGAGGCCAATCCAGGGTAAGCTGGACAGCATGGTGTCACCTACCACAAGCTTGGGTAATTCAAGAACTGTTATCCCCTTTTCTACCCCTCTCTCAATGCCCTCAGGCAATGCCCCACGTTGGGCGCCAAAAATCTGTCTTGGTTTGAAAAGACAGGTATGGTTTAAGGAAAGGCAAAAACCCCTTTTCTGCAATGCAGAATGCACTTCCCCCCTTTTTAATTATTTTAGGGTCCAAATCAGACGCTTTCAGGCAGGAGATATGGGGATGTGAAATAACAGTTCTTTACTGGTATTTAACAGGGCAGAAAACAACAACAGCTATGAAAATTGGCAACAGAACAGAACAGTCTAGCTCTGCTCCAGTCCCCTTTGGCCTCAGGCCGTGTCCCTGTGCTCAGTTACCGGTGCTGTGGGGGCAGGGCGGGTCCCGCGCAGTTGCAGAGGGCTGGAGTGATGGCGGCCGCGGCCCAGGGGTGAGCGGGGGTGAGAAGGTGTCTCCCCCCTCTCACGGTGTCAGTCGTGGTGCTCCGCAGAGTGTCCGGAGATAGTAGCGTGAGATGCGAGAGCGGCAGAGCGATGTCCCAGGCAGGGAGCGTGGATCTCAGCACGGAGATGTCAGGGGAGATGCCAGAGCGGAGCACGGGGGTGTCCTCTCCGTCCACGAGCCCAGCGAGGGAGAGTCCCCTTTCCAGCCCCCTCTCCCACCTTTCCTTTTCCGGTTCCCCCCCCTCCTCCTCCTCCACCCACCCCCCTACGAGAGAGCATTATCTGTCGTTCTAAGGTGTAGCCACAACTACTTAACATAACAATGGGAGGAATTCACAGCTAGAAAAGGAGGGCAATTCAACCCTTAACAAGGGTGTTCAATCATAGTTATTATCAAATTATGAATTGAACATCTGACAGTAGACAGAACATACATTCTGGGCTTTCTCAAGCCTGAAACATTTCATGAAGCCAAGGTGATGGACTAACTGGAGTTAATAGGAAGCAACCAATTGAGAACGAGTGGCTTAAATGAGTGGAAAATCTTAATACACATTAAAAGTGTTGAAGTAAAGAGCAAAAGGGCAGACATATATTCCCCAGCTGAATAATCCCCAGCAGTCAGCTAAAGCAGCATTAGTCGCCTTTGTGATGCATTAAACAGAAGAAGCTATTGCACTTTAATAGTAAGATCTTGCTCACATTCATTTTAAGAGCTCTTCTGTAGCAACAAACATTTGACCATGACTCTATATTGAAAAGTAGGGTTTATATAAGTAAAAGCATGTGTCAGTACAGGTAACTCTTCTTTAAGAACATAATTC